>VZTN01011141.1:479607-534832 GCA_013400515.1 Erpornis zantholeuca
TAAAACATTTTACTATGACCGTTTTATAAAAAATGATTTTACTTGGCATAAAATTAATGGTTAAATATTTCTTAACTCTACCACCACACATTTCAACAAAAAGAATTGACCATTTCATATCATTTTAGTCTGAATTCTACAGAAAACACCCATGCAGTGAAATACAACTCACCTATCAGCAGCATTTTAGAGGAGTCATCCTGTGCCAAGCTGTGTCTCTAACATAACTCAGCCTTCAGAAGTAAAAATCTCACTTCAGCGATGAAAGGGGAAGCCTGAGTGATTAATTTAAGATTTCAATATCAGCAACAAAATTAAAAAAAAAAAAAAAACAAACATGTGAATCCCACCTTTTATATTGTTGATACCAGCTTTGTTCAGGCATATAATGTTCTGCATTATATTTGCTTCCTAAAGAACCAAAGTATGAGTGATTCATGTCATGTTAGATTATCTGCAGAGTTCAGTGGGTTTGGGTCTCCTTGGGACTGACAATGTAGACGTTTCTGTTGTGAAAATCTAAGCTCCTGCTTCTATATCATACAGGAATATCAGCATCTCCCAAGTATTAAATATATGCTATGAATAATAGAAGACATAAAACTTGAGGTAAGGCATAAGACAAGTAGGTGAGAATAATGACTTAGTATCTTCAATATATAGATGAGAAAAGATGAACATTTTATTCTAATTTGTATCTTATATTTATTTACAGCCAATTTCCCTCTAATTTGATTTGCTTCCACTAAGTGTATGTGTTACTCTCCTTTCCTTCAACAACAGTACTTAAAATCATTAATTATTCCCCATTACTTGTGCTCTCAGCTTGATTTTTCTGCTGTGGCGAAAAGGAATTTTCCTGTACTAAGATTTTGTTTACTTAAGATTTTAGAAATGTCTTTAGATATAGACTGGCCCCCTTGCCTCTGGAAGGATCAGTCTCTGTGGATTGCATCCCAATGATTAAGAACTAACTCTAGGAAGAAAGATATGTCTGAGAGAGATAGCAGAAGAAAGGCAGTGTGTTAGTCTGGTCAGTCTCCCACAGAGCTGTCAGACAGGAAAGGTTGTAGACTTAATGAGGTACCCAGCTGGTACTTCAGTGGAATGAAGGGAAAGAGGGGAATATGAGGTGTTGAGTTATGTGGGAGGGCTTAAAGAGAAACTGCTTGTGAATATTGGAAATTTTTCTAGACTGCCATTTCTGTTTGTAAATTGAACATTATCAGGCTCAAGTAGTGGGAAGAAATGATATTTTTGACTCTCAGAAGTCACAACATTATGATTACTTTGTGAAGTGCTTGCCCTTTGTAATGCCATGAACTGTGCTTAATATGACAGTTTTCAGATACTTATAATGGTTCCCTGAGCAGGGAGGTCCCTGAATCTTTCTGTAGGGAATTTAATTTTTTCATTACAATTCTTTGAGCAGCCATGTGATTGAGATTAGGGAACAGATCCTGCAAAAAATATAGCAAAGTCTTCATCTGAAGACAAAGCTTGCTTAGCCACAGAACTTTCCAGATAATTTTGTTTTTTAAGGAATCACTTTTAGTTAAACACAACCCTACACACAATTCTTTTCAAAATGAGCACTAAATTAAACTTGGTTTTTTGTTGGTTTTTGGTTTTGTTTTGTTTCTTACTTTGAATATATATGGCCAGCTGCACAGGCAATTATTAACTTCCACTAAGTGATGTCAAGTCTTCTTCAAAAAAACCCTCTTAGACAGAAAGTTTGAGGTCTGAGTAAAGGTTTGATCAAGCCCTGATGGTTATCTCAGGAGGTGAAGTCTTCAAATCTTTCTCAGAGTCTTTTGAAGCAGAATCTCTTGACCAAGTCACTCAGTGCAGCCTGTGAGCTACAAAAGCTGTGTTTCTTGATGACAGACCAGGAGTAGGAAGGTGAAAATAGAGTAGGAGCTTTAGAAGAGGAGAAGAGCTTCAGGGACACTGCAATAGAAAAAGGAGTACGTTTAGCAGTTCAGCCTCATCTCAGTTCAGCCTGTAACTATTCCTCTGCTAATAGGAACCACAAAGTTATGTTGAGGAACATCAGCAATATCTGAGGAACTGGAATTTCCTTCTGCTTCTGAATTCTGTTTCCCAAAGGTTTTCAGATATTCTTCTAAGGCTTCCATGATGTCCCCCAGAAAATATTTATATCTTGTTTTTCATATCTTGGATCAGTGGAAAGTGTCATAGTGAGAGCCTTTAGAATTGGTGACGGATGGGGAGTATAGGGATTGTCTATATTTGTGTTTATTAGGGAAGTTGGGGAGACCATTCTTCACTAAAATATTGTAAATCAGCTTTTCTAATTCATGCACATGTGTAGGCCCTGATTTCAATACAATGACTTTTTTTTATTTGGCCATTACCATAAGTAAATATTGAAAATGGTCTATACTCAGTCAAAATAAGAACAGGTTAGCACAACATAGGATGAATGTGCCATTATGAGTGAATGTTAGTCTTGCTCAAAATTGAATTTTATGTGTAAAAAAGGTGTGAATTTCTCAAGGGATTTCTGTTTGGATACTCCAGCACTGGCCCTAGGAATGTTAGGATTACCTCTAGAGTAGCAAGATATTTCTGTGGCCATGCCTTGTCCAAAATTCCAGAGTAGTTTCCTTTCAAGATGAGTGTTTCCATACAATCTGGTTGTTGGGGAAGCTGATGGCTGTGATGACTCCTTCATGCATGAGTGTCGTTGAAGGGCAGCTGGTTGGTGGCAATCAAAATGGCACCAGGGACACCCCCAGTGACTCATCAGTGTAGATGATGAATGCCACTGCCCTGGCACTCCTTAATACACAGGTATAGGCACTACTTTAGAGAACTGGGGTCATAATACCACATACACAGTGGTTTCTCAGGTGTCCTGCCTTCTCAGAGCTCTGAACTGGACTGTGACTGTTGGTAGCTTCTTGGGTCACCAGTACCTGAGGAGACTATGCTCCTGTGTGTGATTTTCACAAAAAGTATGTTTTAATGTATGTGTTTAATAGCTACCCAAGCTAGGACTAAGTTCACAAGGCTTCCTGCATAATCCACAGAGAAAAAAGTACCTCAGGTTGCTTTAGGGCCATACTCTGTATTGCCATCTAGAGGAGCCATTTTTTTAAGGGGAAAAAAACCATCTCCTGATCAGGGATTCTTCTTTCTTACCAAATTGCATGAAAGTGACTGGCTTCTATTGGCAACTCTGCAATCATGACATCTCGATTGAGTTTGTCACCCTCACTCAAAGTAAAAAGATGTTTTGGTGCTTAAACCTGTCTCTGAATCAGAATCAGATTCACATCTTCTCTGAATTAACCTACTTGTAAGAGAATGTCTTACCTGGAGGGTGACAGCTACTTTGGAGTCTCTGAAGTGCACAGATGCCAAGGTCTCCATTGTGGCACTGCTATGATTTGGGGCATCTGCCTGCAGACAGCTTAGGAACTGCAATTCATGTCAATGAATACAGGATCTGTATTCCAATTTATTCCTATGCCTTGTCCCCTTTATGTGGAAAAGCAGAACAGAAGTACTTAGAGCACTGCCTTAAAATTCTCTTTTAAAATACTGTTAATCAGTGAAGGTGGGATCTAGTCTAGGAAAAGCCACATTTCTTATTAAGCTGTAGTATTTCCATAACTAATAAATAAAGTCCAAAATAATAAAGAAAATAAATATAAAAATTGAGACTCATACTTGGATTCTCCATTGCTCAGTGCAGTTTGCTCTTACTTGCTGTAGGCAAAAATGTTTTTCCAAAAAGTGTCAGACAACGTACGGGATCTAAAGTTAGGTGTCAAATCAAACTTTGACATCAAATGTTATAATGTGATTGTCCATATAGCAGGAAAGTATAAATGAATGATGCAAGTGCATGCTACTGTTGGGTAAGAGCCATGGTTGTGAATAGTGGCTGTTAAAGAGCAATATTATGTTTGTCTTAGAGACCCAGGGCCATGGATATGCAGCCCAGATTGATAAAATAATTCAACTCCACTAGCAATTCTCTCAGCCTTAGCTTCCTCATACTTACCAGCAACTTTTGACAATATAAAAGAGATTATAAACACATCGGTCAGCCCTCATCACAAACTGTCAAATGCATTTGAGACACTTATTTACCTGACTTTCAGAGAGTCTCTGGATAAGTAAGTGGCCTTTCTTCCTCCAAATCTTCAGAAAATTTCCTGAAGAAATCCAGGTGGGAGGCTGACTGTGACCTGGAGCCTTTGGAAAACCACCAGAAAGCATTGACTCTAAAATACTCCTTTCATTGACTACCACTGGGAGCAGGGGGAATCTCAGGTAAAGAGATGACAATGCACAGTCAGTAAAAGAAAAGGTGTTAGTGTTGAAATGCCAGTCACACTGGAAGGGGACACAGGACATGGATTCAGAATCTCTGTGTGAGATCTGGAGAAGCTGAGCAGCATCGGGGGCAGGAGTGCAAAGCCAGAAACAAGAAGAAAAGACAAGTTAAAAAAAAGGTCATGAAGAAGGAGCATGATGAGGTGTTTCTTCATTGTGAATCTCCCCCATCAGAACTGGGAGGCAAATATATGGCAATAATAGCAACTTTGATTGCAAAAACAAAATGATTTTCACAGCAACATCAGAATTACAAATGCAACAAATAAACTGCTCATTCCATGTAGCTACCCAAGTAGAGAGAAGATTACACCAAATAACCAATGCCTCTTGGCAAAAGTCAAAAGCACAATAACTTTGAAATGACAAATGGATAATGCAAGGGACCAAGCCAAAGCAGAAAGAGATTTGTCAATATCGAGTCGCCAATCATTGATTATAGGAATACATGGAATAAGGAGCAAAGAAGACAAAAGAAAACAGGTAAATGACATTCAGAGTGAGAGCTGTTTTCTTGAGCTGATAGTGTGGTTGTATACTACTATTTCACATAAAATATGTGCTGAAAGCAATCTAAATTACAGAACAATTTAAAAGGAAAAAGGTATCAGAAGCAGTGGATTCTTGTATTGTTCAAAGAGCAGAACCAGCTTCAAAAGGAAAGTGGTAAGCCTTCAAAAAGAGGAAAATGATGATATAAAAAGTGCACAAGAATGAGAAGGAAGGAAAGAAAGACTGATCTTTATGACTGAAAGTTTCTTCCAAATCCAGACATAATTCATGTAAAGGGGAAAGAAGTTCCTGAGAGAAATGTAGGTCCATATGTGAGATATAACAAGTTGTAGTTGAAAGGAACTTCAATGCCACATTTAAAGCTCTTGGGGAAAAAAGATGAGAAAAAAAAAAGGAGAGAAAGGTATTTCATTCATTATAATGGATAGGATTGTACATGTAAAACTTTCCAGAGCAGCTCAAATATTTCATCAGCTACAACGAAAAAAGTTTATATTATCTGAGAATGAAAGCACATTTCTGGAATCACATATCTTTGAGTTTCTGATGTGCTGCTTTTGTCTGGGGTGAAATTAATTTTCTTCATGGTAGTTACTATGAGGCTGTATTGTAAACAGTGTTGATAAAATAGCATTGACGTTTTAGTTATTTCTGATCAAGGGCTTACACTCAAGTGCTTTTCTGCTCCTCACCCCACCCCACCAGCAAGGAGGCTGAAGGTGCACAAGGAGCTGGGAGAGGACACAGCCAGGGGAGCTGACCCCAACCTACCCAAGGGATATTGCATACTGGCATCATGGCCATAATAGCTGGGGGAAGATTGGTACCAGGAGCTGTTGCTCAGGGACTGGCTGGGCATGGGTTGGTTGGTTATGACCAATTGTTTTTCATGACCATCAGTTATCTTTCATGTGATTTATGTCTTTGTCTTTGTTGTTTTCCTTTTCATTACAATTTATTATTAAAATTTTTGTATTATTATTAGGAAAAATATTTCAATTATTAAACTTTTCTTCTCTCAACCCACAAGTTTTCTCACTTTTACTCTTCAATTTCTCTTCCCCTCATCTTGCTGCAGGGGAGGAATGAGCAAGAAGCTGTGTGGTCCTTAGCTGCCAGTGAGGGTTAAACCATGACATCTGAACAGAAAAAAACAGATTTTCCATAACCCTCTGCATAACAGGCTTTCAAACCTTTCCCATTATCCATTCCCACTCCTTTACCATTTTTGTTCTTCCTTCACTGAGAAGGTAACTAGTCGAGTGTTTGAGCAATTTAAACTATGTTCTCCATTCCCATAGAAGTCATACCAGTTAGAACAAGGATTTTAGGAAAACAGGGCAATGTTTGCAAAGGGTTTTTTAAATAAAAGTCTCTTCTTGTAGTTGAATTTGTATCCAGGAGTCTTAATTGTTTTCTGAGACCAAATGGCTTCCTGCTTCTAGGTCTTGGGTTTCAATTTTAATCTTCTGAAAATAGCCTAACTATTGCATGTATTTTCCCTGCCTTATCAATATTTAAAACCACCCCAAGAGGATACTGGGTAGGATACTGCATTATCCAGCAGCTCTCTGAAATGTAGGTGGGTATGAAAAAATGTCTCAAGGGTGTTTATGTAGGTAAAAAAAGAAAAAATAGTGCTAGTAATTCCCTGACCAAAAGGAATTGTGAGGTCATTATAGTCCTTTTTCATCATCTTCCATTGAAAAGGATTAGGAAATAAATAAAAATTGAAGTGTTAAGAAGCAAAGGAATTTAATTCTCCTCTGGAACATTTCCATGAGCCAGGGCTGGATAAAAGCATTGATTTTGGCCCAGAACTATAAACTTGAGGCATAAATACCTTAGGCTTGTGACAATTTAATATTTACAGCTCCCAGTAAAGAAAAAGGAAAGTTCTCATAGTCTCTGTTTTAGAGGAAAGCTTGAGAATTGAGACTGGTTGTAAACCCTGCAGTGAAGTCTGTACAATTTTACAGAGTCCATTTCTCCAGGACAGGACATAAACCTGCAAAGGGAGAAATACCTTTGTCCCAGAGGCATTGCCATGGTCTGTTAGAGAAGAGTGGTTTGGGACGGGACAAACCATTCCACTGGAATGGGAAACCAAGAATCAGTGAGATTTCCAACAATCAGCCCTGTTGTGAGCAGCCATGCCTGCTTTAGTGTCCCTTTCTTTGCCTTTTCCAGAAGGAAAAAGCAAGCTGCATCTGTGGGCACATGCAGCTCTCTTTCACCAGAATTCTGATGTTGAAACTGCTCAAATCAAGGGCTTCCCATACTGGCACGTGAGACTGCTTCTCCTTCCTCTGAGCTGAGACCCTCATCCAGGGTGTGGATCACATGTCTTCGGGGGTAATCAGGACCTCAGGAGGCAGCTGGGGTCTGCAATGAAACCTTCCTTGACACAAGTGAGAAATGATGTCCCCAGTCAAATTCCAAAGATTATTGCTCAGTATCGTCAGTAGTTTCAAGGGTGGGTTAATGCACATAGAGCACAGTGTTTATGGACAGCAGAATCCAGGCGTTAAGAAATTGATAAAGTTCTTTCAAAAAATAACAAATAAGATAATTTCCTCCAACACAATGAAAATATTAACTATGTCAGCCTATAAATTTTTTATCTCTAACCACACTGAAATCAATCCTTTAAAAGTGAAATTTTCTTTTGATTGTAATTATAAAATTACAAGATTGCTACCAGTCTACCTAGAGGTATGGTAAGGACCAGAAACATTGTAATAGAATAAGTGTGTGGTATGCTTAAATTCAGGTAATTAAGACATTTCCAAAAGCACTTGGCAATTAACAAGGCATCACATCAATGTAAAATATTAAATCTATGAGAACAAATGAAGATATAAATATATCACCAGATCTCATAGTGTTTAATAGAACAAGGAAAAGGTTTTAGTACAAATGTTTGGGAATCCAGACCATCTTTTCTAAACCCGTGAGTGCATACAAAAGTAAGAACAGAGCTCCTATTTCAAATAACTAGTGAAAATGGGCAGACATTTACCTGGCCTCAGAGTGGAAACCTGAAATGAGGCTAATACATAGCAGCAGCAGAAACCCATAAGAGCACCAGAATGTAAAACAGAATTTAGGGAATAGTGGAGTTTACATTTTAGTTGCAAATACTGTTTTGCAATTTTTTTAATATTAAAGCCTAACTAAAAACTAACTATAGCTTATGGTATAAGAAGAAAGTAAAGAGTACTTTTGAGGAAATAATTTTACCTTAATATTAATTATATTTATTCAAATAAAAATAACAAAACCAGACATCATTCTTTGTGCAGTTGACACCAGGAGGAGAGGCAAACCCAGGCCCAGTATTAAAACAATCAGTTATGAACCCAGTACCAAGAATAGCTCAGCTCTGTATCAGACAAAAGAGCTGTATGGCAATCAAGAAAAGTTAAATTAGTATATAGCGTGACCAATTATAAAATTATTTCCTTAATGCAAAATCAGAATAGAATACCAAAGAGGAGATGAAAGCTAAAATTTCTGCTGATTCTCTTAACTAAAACTCGTGTATGCAGCAGTGTACCATCACTAAACCTGAGACAGGTTTATTATTATTCTATTCAGGAAGAAATATAAAAATGACAGAAAATGGAAGAATGTTGAGCTCAAACAGTACATTGTGAAATTTTTCAAGAGAGTTGTTAACTGGCTCCCAGAAAAGTTCTACCTGCCTTACAGGGTTCCTGTATGATGTTCTTCACTTAGCACAATATCTGCTGGCAATAATAGTCCAATGTAAATTAATGGAAACAAGCAATCCCTTTCAACACTACTAGTGAGTTCACAAGTTGGATAAATGGAAATGTATATCTACTGAAGGGTAAGGAAGCTGTATGTTTGTCTTGACAGAACCAAAATGAGACCAGTGCCAAAGTCTCACACTAAAGAAGTACCACGCAAGGCAAAACTGAGATGTTTGGAACCAGAGACAAGCAGTGGCAAGAACTGGACATTGGAAGTTATTTAATTGGGAGGGCTATTGCCCCACCATGTCATGGATAGCAGTGGTAGATACATATATGTATAACTGAGCAGGTCATATGGAATCAAATCTGCAGTAAAAAGATCATTTGTGTTTCCTGCACAGAGTTGAAAATGACAACACTGGTGCCTGGAACTGGAAACAGTAGAGGCAACATGTGGCACATGACTGCCACTGCATTGTCCACTCTACTAGGATTAGCAGGGTAGAAAAGCTAAAATTTCATCTGACCAGATTGCTTTGTCAGCTGCCGTAGAATGATATTTGGGATCCTTGCTGCTTCTCTAGAGCTATATCCTGACTCCGGACAACAACTAGGCAGTGAAGCAGATTAAAAAAAAAAAAAGATAAAAAATATTCACACTTTCCTATCATCTTCTTTTCAGGCTGCATACACTGTCTGAGTGGTTTAGGTGACACTTGAGCAAGGAGGAAGTGCAGATATTTTGCTTTCCCACAATCCAGTGTATAGCAAGAACCTGGAAAGAGACAATGCCAGTGGTAGCTACTTCTGTGTACATGGGCAAGTGGCTCTGCATGGTGATGGAATGGAGCTTGGAGATATGCAAAGGTTCTCCTCAGGGCCATGAGGAGGACAAAGACAGATTTCACTTCTGCACAAAGTCTAACTCTCCAGCAGCTTTCATGATTTTCTCCAGGTTTCATAAAAGCTGGAAAAGCAGGGAAATCAGAAGGAAGATATAATACCCAGGCGCTGTGCACCCACAGATTGCAGAAAAAAGCCAAAGCAAATATTGTGACTAATTACTTCTTTCACTGCTTCAGTGTTGAAACCTCTTACTCTGGTTTCTGCAAAGTAAGTAATTTGTCTGACAGTGTCAGAACAGCCATCACAGGCAGAGCAGGGGGGCTTTTCCACAAGGCCTGCTATCCCAGCCTGTTCTGTTTCAGATAGTAAACTGCAGTTTACTGGCAGTCAGACTGTACAATTTACTCAGCAATGAGAATTCACTCACTGCACATCACACTTCCCCACAACCAGTCAAATATCAACATTGAATTAGCAGTTGAAATAAATAAGACTCTGTAAAAGAAAACTATAAGCATCAGAGAAAATCCATGACAGGCTATACCTGTCTGCAGAAACACTACCACAAAAGATATTAATGAACAGCTTTGTGCAATTCCCAATGTCAAGATGCTGTTATATCTTGCTGCACACAATTCAATCAGTAGCAGACATGACAGTGGAAGAAGTGGAGGACTAAGAAATGATACACAGAGAAACGTTGAAGAACTTTCAGATGTACATTTTGGAGGATCTCAAGAACTACTATCTCAGAAGAAAATGCAGATCTCTAAAGAATTTTGCAACAAGGCTGTGAATGGGGACTTAATTCACTTGAGTCCTCACCAGTGTAAACACCACTAGAAGACAGATGTAGAAATGGTCAAATACGCACCCCAACAAAATCCAGTTACAAGACATGTGCAAGCCCATGAGGGGCTGATGATGGATATGAGAAGGCACTTAAAATACTAAATTTATAAGACGACAAAAGCAAGTTTCCTCAGAATCAGAAAGGCTCTCCTAGACACCAACATCAAACTACCTCCACTATGGAGGAAAGATTTTGGGCAGCACTGAGATGTGAATAGACAGCCTTTCTGGGAACATCCTTGGCTTCCCACAAAGTTAAAAATTGAGATAATAAAAATAAAAGTTGGCAATAATAGTTGGTAAAGTACACACAACCCACAAGCTTTATTATCTGAAGTGCACTGCAGTGGGATACAAGGTTTCCACAACTGGAAGGCAAATTGTGCTTGCAGAGAAGGACGTAGAGAAATATTCAGTGTATTACAACTATTTTGAGAGCAAAGGTTGAATGCTGCACTGTCTTGGCAGTGGTTTCCACTCTCTCTCAGGCTGAATACCAAGCAGGTGCAATGTAAAATATTTCAATTAGTGGCAGCTACCAGTAAAATTACTAAATGTTTTGGAAAACCACTAGTGTTTTTACAATGATTGGGCTCTAAAAGCTGATGGATTCTTGCATTATTTGAGGTACATAGGCTCTTTTTGCATTTGTGTCTTTTAATCATAGATTATGAAGGATATGCATCACACAGTGTTTGGCATTCCAGGTTCCTAGTGAGGCCATTGGTATTTTTGCCACCAGGCTTCCTTGACTGGGGCTATGTCAAACAACTCTGGGACTGATAGAGAGGCAAACAGAAGTGACAGGGCAAGTGACAGTTCTGACAAGTGATTTTAGAATACACTGCATAGTACTTGGCTGTGGGAAAATGACCTAAACCTTACTGTTAATTCTGAATACCCCTTAGCAGCATGTGCTTCTCCACAGTACATTTTTATATTGCCAAAACGGTTAGTACGAAGTGGAGTTTCTTTCAATGCATGACTGAATTGCTCTGTTTCTACCATACCCAAGGAATAGAATTAAGAGACAGTGGTCACTGTGCAGAGCACAAACACCAGCCTGCTCTCTCCCTTCTGTTCATGTAATGTTTAACTCTCTCAATATGCTGCTGACTTTTCCTCTGAAGTCAAGATCAAAAAAATACTTCTTTTATGTTCTCTGTGAATGATCTCAGGTAGAAAAATAGCACATCAACAAGCAATAAAAAAGAAAAACTTATCAGGAAGGAGCACAGATGTAAAGAAAAATAAGTAAAAATTCTAACAAAAGCCAAAAGGACCATTTTAAGATTCTCCTCTTTTTCCCTGTTTTTTGACCAAACCCAAGATTACGTAATACTGTGGGGGTGTTTGTTTATGTGTGGAGGTGTATTTAACTTCATGCTAAGCTGTTTTCAAAGAAGTCACCTAAATTTGATATCTGGAACCTTTGATTTGATGGCCTTCATATCTACTTGCCTTTTCTCTTGCAGTCTTTCCACAGGGATGTTTTCACTGGCATCGTTAAGCTTTGATTTAGGCTATTAAATCATATTTTGCTCTCCAATCTATCTACTGACATTTTATTCTTTCTACGGAGATAAAGCCTCTATTATTTTCAAGTGCATCTGAAAGCATTTTCTGCCTGAAGGTGTTTGACTGTTACACAAGAGAAAGAAGAGGAAGAAATGAAGATGCTCTTATAGACATAAGCATTTGATCTGTTACAAAAACGTAACTAAAAGCAAGTGCCAAGAACTTTCTTTAGTATATTATCCAGAGCACTAGTTAACCTTCCAGCCAACATAAGGCTTCACTGTTTCACACCTAAGGGGAATAGAGGTCTGGTTGGAGGTCTACTTTAAGTATGAGGCTGAAAATCTGAGATGATGTTGTAGAAACAGAGTTCAAAAGAAGGTACCATGAAGGGAGCTAACTGGACCGAGAAGGACAGGGAGGATACGGCAGGAGGATGGTGTGGATCTGAGGTGGGGAGGTATCAGCAGTGAAATGATTCAAATGTTTCCCTCTCAACACCAGCAAGCAGATCTGCATCAGTATGCTCCCGTGTGGACCTGTCACAAACCACCAAACCATATGCAACAGTAACAAAATATACTAAACCACTAATTCTTTAAGGTCTATAACAGGGTTTTTACTAATATTCTGGTGTTGACAACAAAATCCCATCTTTATGTCCTGTGGGCTGACCCACTGCAGTCAGACTGGAAACTTCTAATGCAGGTTTCCTGATGCAATCTATGAGATTTTACATCCAAATCCGTGCAGACAACCTTCCATTTAAATTGGCTACATCATTTTAAAAAGCAGGTCCCTAATTAGCTACCTAGGCTTTCCTGGTCTTTCTTTTCCACATGATCTTTAAACCTTTAAACCACTGTTTGAGATGTGCTTCTTACTGTCTTGCTAAAGACCAGAATGCTCTTCTGGTTGTCAATACTCACTGGAAGAAAGATCTTTACTCTTCAAGAACACCAGATTTCCATTTCCCAAAATCCCTTGTGCAATCTCAATGTATGCTCTTTGGATGGACACAGGAGCACCATGCACCACACCTGGGGGTATCAAATACCATATTATAGCCAAATACAGTCACCCCAAAAATTATTCTTAACTCAAGCCACAGGGAAATGAAAGAAGATACATTTACTGAACCAACCCAGACACATCTTTAAAGCTGTAGAAAAGTGAAAAGAAAAAATACATCCACTTGCCTAGAGACAACCTCTAACCCTTTCTCTCACCTTGCATATACCTCGGCTGATACTGAGGTATATATAACTTTTCCTCTTTGCTGCTGAAAATTTCAGCTCTCACCAACAACTGAACTCTAAGTTCACCTGAACAAAAGTCCAAATGTTTAGGGCACACCTGTTTCATAGCTGGGATCCACCTACTGGCATCATTTGTACTCCCTATGTCCATTGTCTCTGATCCATTGCTCTTAGAGACCTTATTGAAGATGCTGATATCTGTGTGTCTGGCACAGTTTTACCTGCATTGTTAAAGGGTTAAAAGCAATACTTGTTCTTGTCTAAACTTCTAAAAAGTCTGCAATATGCAGTAAAGCATGGTGCCCTTTTTTAGTGAATGGGAAAATTTCACACCTCAGACTGATGTCTAAGTCAGCTTTAGTATTTCACATACAGCATCCAGGCCAATGGATTTTATGGAGACAGACACAGGAGCTAGATGCAAGACCATTATTTGTATGTGCTTCAGATCAGATATTCAAGTCCTCAAGGACTTTGGGTGTCTAAGGTTTTGGCCATCTTGAAATATAACATGACAGTGTGCTAAAGCAAATGAAAGATGGCAGGAGAGTGCACTGAGGACTGCTGCAGAGGGCATCAGTAGTCTTTGCTGAACTGGTGCTCCTCAAAAAGCTGCACTTGGAACTGTAAATATACTGAGGCTGCAGATGGAAAGTACCAAATTATTGCTAAGAGCAGCTGGGACTGAACAGGTTTTGCTACAGGCCGGTGGTTAGAGCCCAGCCTGTTGCCTTATCACTGTGATCACATTTGCCTTCTCTGCAGCATCTGTTCAGAATGACGTTGTTCCAGGCTGTATGTACTAATAATATATTATTTAACAAACACTTGAAGGGGTGTGATGGTGTCAGGAACATTTTGGATAACAACTCTTATCCTCCCACTCTTCTGTCACTTCATTTGTTTCCCGCAAGGGTATTTCTCAGCTCTGAATTTCATCTCTGATATCTATGAAGTGAAAGAAAAAGTATGAAAAAAGGATACACTTTTTCTTTCCCATTGCTTTGAATTTAGGGTTAACAAAATTATTCATATTAAGAAAATAAATCTTCTCCAAACCCAAACAGCTTTGTTTTCCCTTTGAAATCACACTAATTTTAGCAAAATCTCAAACCAACTATGTTAATTTCTTTTTAATAACTTCATAGAAAGTCAACACAAAAAACTATTGGTTTTAGTCCTGTGAGCCTCTGCATTGTGACCGTAACAAAAGCAGAATTAACCTTGTTCAATAAAACACCTTTAACAGCCTCCTCTTTTGTTATGTGGTCAGCTGTCCTCAGAAATAATGATCTCTCATGGTTGACTAGTGAAGAAGATGAAGTTTGCTGCTTAATGTGTATGGCTGAAGCTGGAAAAGTATTCTCTAAAATGTGAAACTGTATTTTGAAAGCAACTACATCCTCAGCACCTGTAAATTTCTTTTAATATTCATAATGTTTCTTATCCACCTATGGTATCACACTCCATCCTTCCTTTTGCCAGACAGAATTCCTGAAAGGAGACATCATCATCACTGAGAGCTTAAATATCTAATGCGTATTTCAAGTGAAGAGCAGGAAGAAAATACAGGTCTCTTGTTGGGAAGTTACAAATGAGGCTTCTTAGAAAGGAATGGCTTGAAACCTCGAGAAAACACTGGATGGGTAAGATGGACAAGGTCGATAAGAATAAGAAAGGTGGCAAATTAGGAGGAATTATAACTCCACTACAGGTTTGTAGAAGCAAGAGGATTGCTTAATGCCCCAGAAAGATGTGGTAAAAAGCCATCAGGATAAAAGAAGAGAACTCCAGAGAAAGAAAGGTGGTGATCAAGGGTCATAAAATCCTTCTGCTTCTGCATTGGAAAGCAGGGTTTTTGAGGAGAAAAAAAGTGGGTCCATAGGTAACTCACCTTTTTCACACTACATTTCATTCTGATCCTGGATGAAATGCAACTGTGATAGCTTATTTACTGCTGCACTTGAAGTTCTTTTAAGTCTTCTGAGACCTTAAAGTTGTGGAAGAGTGATACAAATAGGACATAAGCATAAAAATTTCCCTACCTTTTGTCTGCTGTAAAGATTGGTTGAAAAAAACATTAAATTCCTTTACTTTTGCTTTAAACTCAGTTGAGGCCCTTCTCTTTTCATTAGTTTATTGCATCCTATGTTGCTATATGTGCTTCCTTTTTTTTCTTTTTTTTTTTTTTTTCTGTTATGTATAACATTTCAGTACTATTATTGTCATTTACTTTGCCACTTTTCTGAGCTTCCCTTGGCTTTCCTCATTTCGGAATTACACCAGACCTGGCATCTGTCTTATTTGGACAAGATCTGTCTTACACTGTGTTATTTACATGAGATTTCCATATGTTTTTTAAGAAGGCTTCTTTAGCCTTGGAAAAGATGCTCATTTTTCTGCCTAATGATGTGGTCTTGTGTCCTGGATTCATCTGGGACTGACTTTATTTTCTTCCTGATAGGTGGTGCAGAGCTGTGTTTCAGATTCAGTATGAGAATAACGTTGGTAACATGCTGTTTTTGTTGAGCAGTGCTTTCCCTGAGTCAAGGAATTCTCGGTGTCCTGGGCTCTGCCAGTGAGCAGCAGCACCAGAAGCCTGGAGGGAACATGGCCAGGACAGGTGACCTGGACTGGCCAAAGGGATATTCCACACCAAAGAATGTCATGGTCAGGGTATAAACTGGGGGAAATGACCAGGAGGGGTTGATAGATGCTCAGGGATGGGCTGGGCATCGGTCAGAGGGTGGTGAGCAATTGTACTGTGCTTCATTTGTCTCTTGGGTTTTATTCCTTTCTTTTCCCATTTCATGCCTAGTCTTAATCTTAGTTCTCTTTTAATTCTTTCAGCTATTAAACTGTTCTTATCTTTTACCTTTTTTTTCCTGATTCTCCTCGCCATCTGTCTCAGTTTGAGACAAGTTTAGGGGGAAATCCCCTGTAAGGGACCTTTCCTCCACAGGAGACATGTTTCCTCCCCCACCAATATGAAAGGAATTTCTTCCATGAAACTGAAAAAAACTATTTATTTTACAAGCTGAGTGCTAGCACAGGAAAAATATGAGTAATGTCAGATAATAAACCTCCTCTCTGCAGAGAAAGCTGGTGGATATAGAGTTCCCTCTGAGGGTGGCTCAGAGGGTGTAGAGTTCCCTCTGTAGCCCCTCCAGAGGTCTGATGCAGTGCCCTGCACTGGTCCATGGGGTCTGATGATCTGGATCACAGCTAGGCTGAACAGTTCCAGAAGAAGAAGAAGTCACCGGAAGATTTTGGTATACAGTCCTGGGAAAACTTTTTGCCTTAGCTCACCAGCTGGCTAAAAGCAGGAATCCACTCTCTCCCGCTGCAAGCAGAGCCAAGCAATACAGGGGAGTGTGTGTGAGTCCTTGAACACAAACCACACTGGGGAATTTTCCCTGGCTTCCCTCACCCTCTCCTCGGACCCAGCTTAAAGCTGTGGGACCCATTTCTGGCCAATAGGCACACGATAGGGGAATACAGTATTATCATAAAATCACCCCAAGACACCATCCCACAAGTGGTGGAGGGTGGTGGAGAAGTGAGAGAGTGCCTGTGTTGTACTTAGTACCGGGGGTTAAACCCCAAAGACTGCCTTTCTTTTCTTGGCATTCATTGTCTCTGGAATTGCTCCTGACACACTATCTACGTCAAATTTGTAGTGTGTAGGGTGTTCCTTGTGTATTACATTCTCCAGCATGCTGTTAACCTTTTATATCAGCATTTAGAGTTTGCCCTTTCACAGTTCATTGTCACAGTATTTTCCTTCTGGGAGTTACTGTTAGCTATGGTATCAAACCTTATTTTGTCCTGATGCCCAATGGAATGCATGTAACCTTTGTAGATCAGTATAATAAATATGATTTTATCAGGACTCGGAGCAGGGGATTAAATTCTTTATTTTACAGCCATTGGCATTACTAACAAATGCTCCTTCCAGTCTGAGTCCTTCTTGATGGTGGTGCTGACTTGGAGGGTTTTGGTGCTACCTAGGAGATGATTTCTAAATTCATGCAGTATCGTGACTCAATACTGCTTAATTTTGCTGTTTTGAACAAAGCAACACAAGTCAAACAAGTACAAGAACATTGTTGAATGTACATCCCTTGTAGACAGAAATGCAGAGAACAAGAGGATTGTTTAATACCGTGTATTAATACAGATGAAGATAAACACAGACTCAGAGATTTATTTAACAAATAAATCATGTAAAAGTGGGAAATAGACACAACTTTTCTTCACACCCTCATTTATACCTGGAAGAAGGTAGAGAGGTAAGAGATAGTAGTATATAGATGGAGTGACATAGATATATAACTAACATACTTATTTTAGCCCAACATACAAGGAATAAACAGGTTTTTAGAGTGTATTTTTTCTTTTCCTGAGCCACACAGCAACATGAAACAGCCTTGTAGCCTTTTGTAATTTTTGTTGGTTTATTTTTGCCTATGAAAGCCTTGATGTTGAAAATGTTGGGAAATTAAGTCATTAAATCCAGCTTTATCTCCAGTGGTGGGGGTGGGGAGAGTTGACAGGAAAATATGAACACTGAGCTATTTACAGGAATTGAAATTTGAAGCTCATATGAGAAATATGTGCAGGAGTGGTAAAGAGGAGGGATTTTTAACTGTTACCATTACTCTGAATGGTTGTAGTGGAAAAATTAAAAACAAACCAGGAGAAATTACATGAATATTCATCATCTGCTACTGCTTTATCTTTCTAAATTATAAAGCTTTTGAGCAGAGGAAAGGTTTCATGTATGAGTTGGCGGTGGTGTCATAAAGCAAAAAATATGGTGTGGTTTTTCAATGGGTTTAATCTTTAAATAAAATGAGAGATGAAAGTAGATAAACAAGATTTTGGAAAGGAATTAAGGACAATAAATATAGGAGGTTAGTAGGAATGCTGTATTAAGAACTGGGAGCTGCCTTCACTTTTCCTTTGTCTTCACTTCTTAAGTTTTCTATGAAACTTTTTAGACTGGAATTTTTGACTTAGTTGACCATGCAACTTATATTGAAACAGTAAAACTGGGTTTATAGTTGCTATTACCTGTGTTACCAACCATAAATCCCTTCTAGTCATTAGTGAAATCCCTCACTGTTACTTTTTTCTTATTCTGCAAAGAACTGTGATACTTCACCAGTTTGTACAATGATGTAGATACCCCAGCTGGGGAAATGTAAATTCAGATACACTAGTTTTTGTCCTGTAGATGCTGTACATGAAAGTGGTGGTATAAAGCTGTGACAATTACTTCTTTTTGCCTTTTCTCTGAGAAACTGTGGTCACTTGAATGGACATCTGTGTTAGGTTGACAGCCACCAGGGCCTCCCAGGCAAGGCTGACCTTGGGAGCCCTTGTCAATCTGCTTATCACTGAACCTGTCTTACCTTACATATTAAACTTGTTCCCTCTGGAAACCCTGAAATCCACAAACAAGATGCATTGTCTCACAGAAACTCAGTGACCTCCTGGAGAGTAAAACTCAGCAGAAGTCTTGGAAAAACTGGATGTGCTTGGATTGTGTTACAGCAGCCACAGCTACTGAGCTCTGAATGTCTGCAGAAGTATGTACACTGCCCGAAATATCTGTGTCACAGGAGGCAGAAGAGACTGCCACTTTGCTGCATTCTGCATCCACTTACGAGCATTTTACTTCATTCTAATACTATGAATAGAAAAGGCTATTAAGAGATGCCAGGAAATGCTAATTCAATTACAGTTTATTGCAAAATCCTCAGATATAAAGTAGGTTTACAAGGTACGGATGCATATTTTGTCCAAGAATTAATGACAAATATAATTGCCTTTTTACAATATGAATGACATGAGGAAGAAAGGCGTAAATTGTTTTCTGTGGCTTTCATGTTCAGAATCAGAAACTCAGGAGCATGAGTGATAAACAAACCACACTGGAGCTCATACAGAAGAAATTTTTAATGAGAAGCTTCCGCTCCTACACATTTGTAGCAAATTCTTAAACAGTTTAAAAAGTCAGTGAATAAAAGGTTAGTCATTTGGGGAAAAAAAGAGAAGGTGCTATATTCAAAAATACATTTTAACTTGCAACAGTAACCAGCTGGAACTGTAGGCAAAAGAGACCATGAAGTCTCTCTTTTCTTTTTCTTATATTGAGTGTCTCTACTTTTTTTAATAACAACAAAGAAATTTGTCTCCTGGGTTCAAATTAAACAGTGATTTTCATCCAGATATTTTGTTGGTCGGCATGATACGAATTTAGTCAACAGCAAAGTTCTCTGTAACCTTTCCAGGTCCACGTTTTTTTAACACAATAAGCCATCCAGGCCATGTGCAGGAGTACTGACTGAAAAAGAACATTTTGTTACCTGCTTATTTGGTTTGTGCTGCTAAATATTGTGTTCCTGTTTCACTGCAGAACTTCACAGCCCAGAAGCTGTCTTCATTACCTTGAGGCTCATGCTCGTCTTAGCTTTTAAACTGCTGTCTTTGTTCATCCAAGGAGCACACCCATGGCTCATGCTCATCTTAGCTTTTAAACTGCTGTCTTTGTTCATCCAAGGAGCACACCCAAGCACATGCAGCAAGAGAATATTTCTTCAAATGCTCCCCCTCTGAGTATGTCCTGGAGCCATGGCCAAGAAGACTACCTGGGAGATGCCTGCAGACTGACCTGCCCAGTAAAGAGAGCACATAGGTGAAATATGCAAACTCAGCTAGGGAAATGAATGTATTTAGGAACCTAGATCTCATTGAAGTATAGCCCACATACACACTGAACCCAGAGATCAGCCTATGTTGGGTGCAAGCTATGGGAATATGTAGATCTCTCCCTTCTCTTCACAATACATTATATTTCTCATAGAACCATTAAATCACAGAACCATTAAGGTTGGAAAGGACATCCCATTTCACTGAGCCCAACCATTAACTGCTGCTTTTGTGTGCCTGGCAGTGAGCAGAAAAATGCAACAAGGTCTTTTCTAAAAAGGTAAGAGGAATGATAGACCTTAAACAATGCAGACAGGCATGGCTGGAGCCACTGCCTTCCTGCACATAGAAATTCATGTTCAGAGAGTTGTACGAGGTAGCAGACGTGGTTTTGGCAAATTGGAGCTGCAGCACTGTGAGTTTCCTCTCCTCCACACTTAAACAGCTCTTGGATCTCTGTTGAGGTACCTCTAGCCCCAGTATTTATGGGGAAAGTTCACAACAGTATGTTACCAAGTACCTCTAGGGTCGTCACTGCTAATAAAAAGATGGCAGGCTGCAAACTAATGCTGCAAGGCCTCTGTTCTGGGGTTTGTCAGGCTTGCTGTGTCTGGTTGTGCCTAGACTGTGCCTTGAGCTCTGGTTTAGATTACAGCAGTTGCTTGGGGAGCACCCTATCTAACTAGGTTTTTTCCTTTGCTTTCTACAACTGTGTGGTGTAAAGCCTATTGCTAAAATAATTTGGATATATTATCTGCAAGTGACAGCTTGTGTTAACAAATACTTAATCTCTTTAGAATGAACAATCCATGATTCAAGAATAATGATGTGGTGCAAGTTTGAAGAGATATCACAGGCTTTGAAAGTATAAGGAATGGATTATACCAGAGGCTCTACAGTTATAAAAAGCTCAGCAATGTTCTGTTCCAGACTTATAAAGGAATGCAACTTCAAGAGCTGGGTAAGAAAAGCTTTAAGCATAATAAAATTAAAAAGGATCAAATATCCAATAAAATTTAAATATTCAATATAAAGTCAAATGAAATGTAGAACTGTAGACCAATAAACAAAGATAGGGTGCAGAGTACATTCAAAGTATAAAAATTACCTGAATTGAACCCAAGGAAGAGAATAAACAAACTATTAGCATCTGCACTGCAGTCCTCTGAATTTTGGGTGATGAGGATTTGATGCAATCTACCCTGTTTTCGTTTTTCTCAAGAAAAACCACTAAACCACTGCCATTGACTTTAAGACCCAGGAGAATATAGAAGGTTGAGCAAAACTTCACAAAAACAGAGTAAGTATTAGAAAAATGTATATAATAATCCTAATATTATTATATTAAGATTTTCCTGTACTAAATAGAGGAATTAAATATTTTCCTGTATAATTTGGTCTGTGACTTTGTGCCTCACTGTAACAAATGTTTCCTCTACCTTTATTAGATGTTTCAGACTTTAATTAAGCCGACAATGAATTCTCAACTTTTCTTATAAGATGTGTTTCTTTTTTTCCTAAAACAAGGTTTCTGCTATAACAGCTGAAGTTTACACAGTGAAAACTTCAGTAAACCATTGCTCTGGTTTTGGATGGGCTATATTTAATTTTCTCCATAGTAGCTGGTATGAGGCTGTGCTTTGGAGTTGTTCTGGAAACAGTGTTGATAAACCAGGGATGTTTTGTTACTGCTGAGCAGAGGTTCTAGAGAGTCCAAGCCTTTTCTGCTCCTCACTCCACCCCACCAGTGAAGAGGTGGGGTGGGGAACAAGAGTTGGGAGGGGACACAGCTGGACAGCTGACCCCAGCTGACCCAAGGGATATTCCACACCATATGGTGTCATGTTCAGCATAGAAAGCTGGGGAAGAAGGAAGACAGGGACATTCATGGTGATGGCATTTGTCTTCCCAAGTCACTGTTACACATGATTGGGACCCTGCTGTCCTGGAGATGGCTGAAAACCTGCCTGCCCTTGGGAAGTGATGAATGAATTCCTTGGTTTGCTTTGCTTGTGTGCTCAGCTTTTGCTTTCCTATTAAACTGCCTTTATATCAACTCATGTGTTTTCTCATTTTTATTCTTCCCATTCTCCTTGCCATTCCATCAGGGTGGTTGAATGAGCATTTGCCTGGGGCTTAATTGTCAGCTGGTGTTAAACCATGACAACTACCATGTGAATATGTACTCTTATGTTCAGTAAAGATCCAAACTCCCTTGTCTTTTGCTCTTCAACAGTCATTTTAATGTCAAGCTTCTCAAAACCATAAACCACAAAGAATAGGACGGTTCCACAAATCCATCCCATCCTTCACATGAGTCCACAGATGACTATTAAAGAAGTCAAACAGTGTACAGGAAGTAAAAGTTTACAGTGTTGGTCACCAAAGGCATTTGCCATATCTTTGGTCCCCATCTTATTTAGAAATGTTCCCATTTCAAAATATACCACTAGTTCAGACAGCATTGGAGGTGAGCTAGGAATTTGACTGTGCAGACATCATCAGTCTTCCAACTAAATCAATGAAAAGGTATCCAATAAAGTACAGATGGTCTGAGAAATACTGCCAAGAAAATATGTCTTCATAGTAATTAAACAAAAATAGAAGTTATGAAAATGAATCTAATCACCAATAATTTCATCTATCTGGAAAATTAAACCTTGACATTGGTTAATAATTTTACATACTAGAGTTGTGCCACCTCAACACAGGTGACTGCAGCCTAGACTGGGGCCTAGAATAAGCAAACTCTGTTCAGCAAACCAGAAGCAGTGGGGTTGGTCTACTTCTTCTGCTCCTTCCAGGCAGCTCATAAACAACTAGGACATGTGGGTTTTGTAGATAACACTTCTATAAGTTCTTGGGGATTGTTAGATGAGTCTAATTTGAAGACAGACAAAATAAGGGATAGATTATAATTTGAATTCCTCTGTCTAATAATATGAGTAGTCAGAGAAAGAGACACCCATAGTCTCTTTGAAGAGAAGAATAAGGTTAATCGCTGAAATAAGTATTTCTTTGGTGAATTCAGTTCAGATATGGAAAGTGGTCCTTTAAAATAAGTGGAATGGTCAGCTGAAGAATGGTTTAAATGGTGACATTGAAAGCAAGAAAATTAACTCTCCGTTATGTTGGATAACAGACAACTTGGTAACCTTGACACATAGGTAAGGGTGGGGAGCAGAGAGCCCTCTGCGTAGTAATCTCTGAAGCCTCTGCTCTCCCAGAACAGCCAATCCACAAATGGTTTTTTAAAGGAAAGAGTTAAGTTATCCACAACACTGCAGGAGAAATGGGAATCCCTGTCTGTAACCTCGTCCCTCCGACTTCCTTACATTTACAAATATCCATTATGATTTCAGCTGACTCCTCCTCTTGTTGCCCCTCTAGTTATCATTGGGTTGGAAGGAGCAAGAAGTGCTGAGTACTCCCTTTGCCAGTATCTCTCAGGACATGCAGTTCCTTGAAACAGCAGTGAAGGAGACTGGGTGATCCTGAATGTAGACCTGCTCCTAGTAAATGCAGGTTGCTTTCTAAAATGATACTGTTCAGGTGAGGGGAAAAGGAGGCAGTTAGAGCTGACAACCAAATGTAGCAACACCCTTAAATAGTGTCAGATATGTAATCGTACACCCTCTCCAGACTTTCTCATGTCAGGGCAATTCTCAAAATAGCACATGTGACTGGGTTATATTTTTGTGAAGCTTCAGTAGCTTAGTGGAGTAAAATGCTCCAAGGAACCTGCTCCATGGATAGCATTAATGTTAAAGTTAGGCTTAATTGCTTTAGACAGCTTTCAAAATAGGCTTCCCCAGAAAAACTCTTTGGTTTGTTTCTGAGTGTGGATGTCCTTTTATATTCTCTGAAAAAGATTCAAATCACCCAGTAGACTGATTTCAGACTGAGAGAGTGATTTTAGAATCCTCCTTGGCAAAAGTGATGTGGAAAGGTTTTCCACTAACACCACAGGATAAATAGGTGAAGGATATGCTTAGCATGTGTTTATTTTTAAAAATGACCAGGATGTCAGTTTAGCAGTTGGTCTGCCACAGTTAGTGGTTGCACACTTTACTTTGCATTAGAAAATTCAGTTTATTTCCACTGTTGATTAACAGGGAAACACAGGTTATCACTTCTGCCAGTGTCTCAGGAAAAGCATAGATATTTTTTTCCATTTGCTATTTTTGCTTCATGGAAATCAACTTAAGCTTGGTTTCTTCAGCTGGTTCTGATTTATAGCTAAGGAATCCCATTAATACAGCCATTGCCACTCACTCCAAGCATTTCTCAACCCTGAATGAGACTCTTATAATCAAAAGAATTTTTAAAAGTACGGGAATTTTTCTTTTTTTACATTTTTTTAAAAATATTGAATCTTGAGATAATTATTTGGCTCATATTTCCAAGGTCTTCCCATGATCAGGAAAGCTAAAATTTATTTTCTTTTTTAATGACTGTTAATATGTCTATTAAAGTACCAAAAAATAACACACCACATGTTGTAACTATAGCAATAAAATATCAAGAATTGTCAAAATCATTCTCTTTTCCTTTTCTTTTTCTTCTCTTTTTTTGCAGAAAATCTGTAATAGAAAGAGCTGCATTAAAACCTGCAGTCTTAAATTTTTGTTTCCAGTCTAATATTGTGTTTTTCAGGGTAAGACATAGGAAGAGACTTCTGCATTCAGCCCTTCATTTCTCCCATGGAACCAAAAAAACCCTGATTTAAGATATTTGAAAAGACAGCACACAAATCTTTCACTTCATATCCCCTAGAAAGGATTCCCCAGTGAAAAAGAGAGGCAGAGCTGTGTTGTGTTAAAAGTTTTCAGCACCAAAACCCAGAGCTGTCAGTGGAATCCATTTTGGTGCTAATGCATTTGGACTTGCTGGGTGGACAAAAGAGGTCTAGCAATGGATAGACTCTCAGACACTTACATGGCCATTTACATATGCTTTTTCTTCATTTTATAGTTGGAATCCCATGCTGTTTTTTTACCACTTTGAACTACAGAGATATATTCATTCTGTTTTCATTTTTATCTGTAAAATTTTATTGGAGGCGAAGTGATTGAACAGGCTTGAACAGACCAAAGAGAACATTTTCACACAACAATGTTGGTTAAGTATAACTTTTATTATTTGGGTGTTTTAAAATAATGGCTGTATTTACCTGGGTGAATCTTGTTCACCTAAGTTTTGAATAAATAAGTTACTTGAAAAGCACAAGGGAATATTATCCTCAAAATAACTTAAATCTAGGAACATATAGTCTTCGCATTGTTCTTGTCATATATAAATAGTACAGATAATATCCATCAAATAATCTCGTGATAAATAAAACATAAGGTAAACCCAGGTGATAGATGTTACAGGCAAGGCATCAAGAAATTATTGAAATCATCAAGGCTCTAAATAGATGTGGAAAAATGCAAATTAGCTTTCTTTTGAGTATATAAAAATAAACTGATGCACTAAAAACATTTGAATAATTTGAGTGTTTACTCAGCATATTAAGAAGCAACAAGTTGATTAACAAGAGCACAGGAAGCAGTAAGTATATGCAACAGGTTTAATGAAACTGGATTCTTTTTGGCAGCTCTGGTGAGTGATGCTTGACACTGAAGTCAATATTTAACTTTGGAATCTGTGTTGCTTGCATTTATTTATACTGAAATTTTGTCCATAGCAGGGAGGTTGGAGTGGATTAAAGATCCCTTCCAATGCAAAGCTTTCTGTGACTCTAAATAAAGCAGAAATACATAGCAGAATTCATATCTTAAGGAGCATAAGACTATTTTTCAGCATATGATTGTTCCATGCACCATTAAAATTTCTTATGGATTGGTTATTACAGGTTCTTGCTGAACAAGGGGTGACTATATACATTACATTCTGGTGTTTCTCTTCCAACAACTACTTCTTAAAAAACTCAATTGGTAGCTTGAATGTGTCCAGATAATCATATTTTCATCTTGGGTTTTGTTGAGTAAGAACCTTAAATTTCATTGCAAAAGATATGGTCTTGAAAATAATTTTTAGTGGAAAAATGGAGTACTGCCAATAAAATACCTCCAAAGATACGTTCAAATGCTCCAGAGTGTTTAACATTCTTTGAGGGGATGATGCCTCAGACCTTGAGAGATTAGCTGCTCCCAGGAAGGGTAGGAATGCACAGCTGCCCCAGGAGAGCTTGGCCAGGCGAGACAGAAGCTCCCAGAAGGAACCAGCCTGGTGGCCCAGACACTGTGGGAGTGGAGGCTCAGAGCTGCCACAGGTCCTCTCTCACTGCACACCCTGGGAGCTGCCTGGGACATGATGTCCTTGAGAACCCCAACTCCACAAGGAGCCCACAGCACGGCCAGTCAAGCAACTGATGCCTTAAATGGCTACCTAGAAACAGAGACTAGACAGGAATAAGGGAATAAAGGAGGTATTTATTTGAAAGGCCTTCAAAGGTACACCTTGGGGTCCAGAGGCTCCTCCGCCTCAGTGGATCCCAAGATGGATGACAGGCCACGAGTTCTTCACACTTTTATAGGTTTGATCCATTTACATATCAGCATAAATTTGCCAATTAAAACTTTAGCTAATGATGTAATTTCCCCAAGCTTTCCACCCCTCTCCCTCCCCAAGGTGAAGGTTTACACCTTTGGGCCTAGGATGGTCTGGGTGTCCTTGGAGAGCAAGGTAGAGAGGCTTTGTTATGTCTGTCTTAGCATAGGAGAGAGGCAGCTAATGAGCTACAAAAAACTTCAGAGTTACACTATCAGTAGAGGATTTGAAAAGATATAAAAATTAAAACCTAAGGCATCATAACCAGCACAACTATGAGTGTTTCCTTGAGCTTTTGCCCCTAAATAATGAACATTTCACTCCCTCCTTTGATCAATTGCCCTCAATATGCCTAAAATCCTTTTTGTGTTTGAATATTGGGCACGTTGCGTGACAGCTCAACAGGAATCAAGTTTGTGATTTCCAGAGTGGCTTTTATATATGAGTAATTAACAACTTAAAATTTTGCTTCAAATTAATGAAGATTTAGTGAAGAAAGTCAGTGAGGGTTAGGGACAGATTAATGTAATCCTCAAGTAAACATCTGTGTTGATCACATAAACCACTTTGTCAGCTTCGCTGACGATCCTGACTACCATGTGAGCCCAGGAAATTGGCTGGTGTACAGTACCTACATGGCTAGGTTTGATAAAAGGTCAGTGTGGGAGTAGTTACCTCATGGAATTAGTTTCCATTGCAGTAATATACAAAGAGACATATGTTTTAGTCTAATCATGAAATTATCATCAAATTTCATCTGTCTCAAGAACTGGAGTACCAAGGACTGCCAAATAGGCAATCAGTAAGTGTCTGATGGAAGAAGACTAAGTAGAGGCAGCATTTATCAATAGTTCCTGAGGTAATGTTGCTCTTGCTGATAAAGGAAAAAAATTAAGGTCCTCATAACAAGTTCTCTTAATCTTGAAGTGGGGTGTAGAGATCTTGGTAGCAACAAAGAGAACTATTACAATCAATAAAGACTTATAAGCAAATATTAGGGAGAGAAATAACAAAAGCCAAAGGTGACCTCTCCCAGTCTGGCCCTCTCCTTCCTCATTTATAGGTGCTCTGTGGAGAATGTACTTATGTAACTTTACTGTCTTGCATCTTTAAAAATGCACCTATGAAAATTAAGATACAGGTGGACTTCTGTAATTTGGCTTGATGTGGCATAGTAGATGGATCATCACACACCTTGCTTCGACAGGGAAATCTGCTATGCAGGTTGGCAAGGTGGTGCACAGCCCAATGTTGACTCTGAAAGGCTTGATTAAAGACTGGGGAGGATCAGTGGGAATATTATGGGCTGTCTGCTCAGCAAAATGGAATAATGGAATAACTGATAAACCCACAGATCTGTGTGAGAATGAGCAAAGAGTCCTCAGAGATGAAGCACTTAAAATGTCATTTTCTGTCTTACTAGTTTTTTAGTTGAGCAAAAGCTTACTGGGATGTTTTAGCAGGTATTGAATCAAGTTTCCAACAACATTCTTTGAATTAGGAAGTGACTTGAGTTGTGTTTTTTCTATTCCTGGGTGCTTTCCATATACTGGAAAAAAAAATATAGATAAATCCCCTCTTCTGAATTGTACTTGTCTGGATAAAAATACACACATTTGCTTGAAAAATACAATTATATTTTGAAAAAATAAATAGAAAAAATACTATGGAGGTCCATGTCCTTTAACAATTTTATTATGAAATTCTCTTACTTTACTCATAAATTCACTTGTCATTATTATTATTTTTATAAAAGTAAGACAGAAATACTGATTCTGGTGCTCCACAGCATTGTAAGGTGTTTCCTTTTTTTTCACCATCAGCACCAAAGGTTAATAAAGACATGGGCAACTCATTTATGCCCTCAGGGTTTTTCTTCTTAATAAGCTTCTACAACTAATTGGAAAGCAGACACGTGTCCTTCTGTTGTTCTTTTCAATACATTGATCATTTCTATGCTGAATAACTTCTTGTAAGCAGAATACCAAGATAATGCCATAATTCCTTGGAGGTACTGCAAAACATAATCTGCTGTGCAGAAAAGACTGTTCTGAAATAGCTGCTTTCCAAATTAAGCTGTTTCTGGATGTAGCAACAATAATGAAGAGTTTCTCATCAATTAAATTAATGCTATTCTGATTTTCATTTTTCTCTCCACCATTTACTCTTTCCTTCCATCCTTTCTACTAATCATACAATTATAATTAAGTTTGGAAAAGCTGTGGGTAAAGTAATGTAAGTTTCCATCCCATATGAGATTTGCATCTTGAAGTAATAATTTGATCAGACATAAATCCAGCTGGCATTTTAAAATTTCCACTTATTCACATATCAGAGTTAAATGGAAGGACTTTTTATCAGCCAACACGTGAATTTAAGGTTTTGGCCGTGTGGCTGCTCCTGGAGCCAGGGCAGGTGTCCTCCCCAGCAGCACGGCCTGGTCTGCCACGCTAGGAAGGGCCCAGTGGCCATCTCCCCACCCCTTGGAAGGGTGCAGGAAAAGAGAGCTTCTTGTGGTTTCTCCTTTCTTAAATATGTCATCACAGAGGCCTTGCCAGTTTGTCTCATTGGACTAGTAGCTTGCCCATTGTCAGAGCTTTCAGCAATTGGCTCTGTGCTGGACACAGAAGTTTCAAGTTCTCCTCCCTCCACAAACCAAGTTTTGCTAAACCAGCACATGTCCTTAAACCCATATTATTGGGTACTCTGATATAGACCAACTTAATGTCTGTTGTTTGCATTTTTTGAACAATCTTTACACCTTTTTCAATCATCTGTCCCCCATGTTCTCATGCCTGCCCTTTCCTGATTCTCTCCTCTGCACAACTCTCTTAAGTGACAAATAAAAAACAAATAAGCATGCATGTATTCATTCTCTTCCTTTTGTAACTTCTCTGAAATTCTCCATCATTCAGGCTTGCCATCTCTGAAAGCACCATCAGCTTCAATATCTCTTTTCCTTCAGTTTTTCACCATACGTTATTGCTCGCTTTTAGCTCTCCCCCTTATCCCATTTATCTCTGTTTCTCAAACAAACCTTTATATTTTCTTTTCTTGGGAAACCTCACACCCTTTTAACAAAATTTCCTAACTGAGCCTCTATGGCTGTGTAGCATGCCTGCTGCTCTGTCAGTCTTTTCTCTTTGTGCACCAGTCTGCTGGTTTTCTCTGTCTTCAGAGTCTTCCTTTAAACTCCCTTCTTTCATTAGGCTGATGTGTTTTAGTTGGACACAGAAACAAGTGAATTAGAAAGGTTCATCACTGAGTACTGAAACATGTTCTGGGGATAAGATAATGTAGTGAGTTGAAACTCAGTTGATAGACAAGCTTTCAAGCCCAAGACGCTTTTGCGATTTGCATATTTAAACTGAGTAGAAGCAGTTTCCTTTTTTTGTTCCTCCTTGCCCAGAAAAAAGGGGGAAAAGGAACGGGCCCTGGGCTCCATCTCCCAGAATGGGCCCAGACCTCCCCCTTCCCCCAGCAGCAGGGGCTGCGAGCCAAGCTGGCAGGGAAAGCGAAACCACAGGCAGCTGAGAAACAGCCATGAACTGCTGCACAGCTGAATCCACCCCGTGCCTCTTCTGAGGACCAGCAAGCTTCCCCCGGCTCCTCCACATGGCCCATGCGGCCGGGATTTCATCTAGAGCTGCCGCAACCCCCGTGCTGGAGTCAGAGGGAGCTGACAGAACCTCTCTACAGCCAGCATGGCTTGTACTGAACTGAAAAAGACACCGTGCAGCCAGCAGCATAAAGGGAGTGAAGCTTTCTCCAGTATAAAGCCCGAACAAAATCAATCTCCTTAACATGGCGACTCTAAAGTCAGAGAGAAAAGGGAGGATGAGATCACGTGAGACAAAACTTAAAATGGCTGCGAGAAATAAAGGAAGATGCACTTTCCTGCGTGCAGCTTAAAATTGCTTTCTGCAGGCCGTGATAAAAACTGTCATATCACAAACTGTATGTCTCTTTAATCCCGTTTAAAGTACACGGGGAAATGGGGAATTCATGCGTGGCTTATAAAGATATGAAAAATGCCTATGCCAAACTATATAAAAACAGTGAAAGGCTTTTAAAGGCTTTTTTTAAAAAAACCCCTTTGTTTTCAAGTCAAAATAACTCATCCTTAAAAAGATTAAAACCCTCTATCTATGAGCCCATGACTGCAGTATGAATGAACTGTGAAATTTTCATGAGAAAATGCTTTTCACTGCAGCAGATTTCAGGCGGGACTGTTGCTGATGACAGTTTGAAAACCGGATTAAAGCAAAAGAAACTCTCTTTCCTTAAATATTGGAAAAACTTTTGAAAACTATGACACTGACCAAATCCAGTATTTTGTTTTTCCCTTGTACAGTTTCAGTAGGAAAGAAGGAGTGCTAGAAGAGAAGAGAATTTTGCTTTAATTTCTTCTTATTTCTTTTTACTTTTAATTCTGTTAATAACAAATCTCCTCTATACTATAATTATTCAAGTATGTGCCTATTTTGCCATACAGTTTTTTTCCAATTTTCCTCAATAACCCTATATTAAGTTTTAATTTTCCCCTTTCTTTACTTAATTGCAACAAAAGCAAATAAGTAATTAAATTTCATGAATGTTAGTGTTTAAACCAACATCAAACCGTGACAGACATATGAAGTGCTGGGCTTGGATTATATTTCCAGTTTATATGAACTAGAGTGCAATCAATCCATCATGGCCTTGTGGAAAGAAGGGAATGTTACTGTTCTGAAAAAGTGGCTATAAATGGAATAGAGAGTTCACAGCAATGACACAAGGACTAGAAAGCACCTTTAACATGTCTGTTGTGTTTGTCTGATCTCTCTTTTCAGAGCAAAAAATAAATCCTAAAGAAAGTGGGGTTCTTGGTGATAACTCTGAACATACATATTGTTTTCAGTGTAGGCTTGCTGGAACTAATATGCAGCATTTTGAGTCACGTAGCTTCAGGCAATAATTTTTAGAGGCATGGACATTGATAGTAAAAAATAAGATAGTGTCAGAGCAGGCTTATCAGGAATCTCAAAATATTTATAAATGTTTTACATGCACATCCCTGCAGATGCAAGTTGAAAAAGGTGAAGCAGATAAACAGCCAGGTGACAAACTACACTATCATCTGCCTTTAAGATTTCTGAACTGAGTTATAATTCACTTCCCTCTTTAGAACTGTAATACTCAAGGTTGGATGAGCTTTCCTCCCACAGCTGATCTCCACAATCAATTCAGAATATGACTTTCATGGCTGACAACCCAAAATATTGCATGCTGCAGGTTTTGCACAGATATTGCCTGAACAATTCTTACGTGTGATCTGCAAGAATTTCTTTTTGGTACAGATAATAAGTGGGTCTTTTCTACTGCATCTGCTTATTACAGAGAACAGTCAGGTACTCCTTAAACAGGCAGATGGGTTACTACAGCTCAGAACAGTCAAGTACTCCTGAAATAGACTGGTGGGTTACTACAGCTGTCTGATGTGAAAGCATTAACCTTGTTCTGCTGTGGTTACATCTTTCTTGACATGCAGGCAGGGTTTACTGCACACAAGCACTGAGGGCAGAGCTCTTTCTTTGGTTTTAATGTCATTACAAAATTAATAGAAAGGACTGCGGAGCCCAACCTGCTGTGTATATTTATCATGAGGACTAGGCTTTTGGATTCACTAAAACATTTTGGATTACATGTGTTTCCACTTGAATTGGAACAGGAAGAGTTCTATTATGCTGTCAAAGTATTATTTTTACAAATCTTTTTGTTTATTGGTCTTCTTCACCATGCCCATAATGTCAGTTTAGCCTGTCTGTATTCCACCTACTGTTATGTGAAATTATTTCATGGATAGAGTGAATTTCAAACAGAATATGCATTAAATTAACTGTCTTCTTTCTCTCATTAATAGTAACAGCATTTACAGCAAATGATTCCTCATCCAGTGTGATTTTTTTTTTTTAATAATAATAAATACTCAACCCAATTTTATTAGGAAGCTCCATTTCCTCTAAAATTTTTGTAAAACTGACATATGAGTACATGACTAAGGGGCTTGCTGTCTATGTGTTCGTTTGTGTGACTACTGACTTTGGCATGCTGATTTGAAATACTAATAGCAATAATTTCTTTTATTCTGTTTCTTTTCCATAATAAAGTGCCCTTCAGAAAGACACTGTCAATTTCATCCTTCGTGGTTCTTTCAGCACAGAATGAGAGCAGGAAAACCAAACCTGGGCAATCTCCATGAATCTTATTCCACTTTGCCTCAAATTTGTGTTAACTTACTTGAAAGAGTTCAGTAGCTGAAAATATTGTATCAAACTTCTACTTTTTGTGACAGGTTAAGCTTCACATTCAGATTACTAGGTGGACAGATATTTTGGGAATTCAAGTCATTCAGATGGTAAGAATTAGCTGTGGTGTTAGCATGCTGTGCTGGTTTTGGCCAGTGTAGAGTCAATTTTCTTCACAGTGGCTGGTGTAGGACTATGCTTTGGATTTGTGCTGAACACAGTGATGAAAATAGAGCAGGGTTTACAGAGCTAAGGCCTTTTCTGCTCTTCATGCTGCCATGCTGGCCAGGAGACTGGAAGTACTTGAGATGCTGGGAGGAGACACAGCCAGGACATGTGACCCAAAGTGACCAAAGGGATTTTTAATGCCATAGGACATCATGCTCAGGTTATAAAGTGAGGGGAAGAATGAAGAAGTGAGGGGTACATTTGGAGTCATGGTGTTTGTCTTCCCAAGTCACACATGATGGAGCCCTGCTGTCCTGGGGGGGGCAACACCTGCCTGCCCATGGGAAGCAGGGAATTCATTCCTTGTTTTGATTTGCTTGTGTGAGAAGCATTTTCTTTCCTTATTAAACTGGTTTTATGTCAACCTACAAATTTCCTGGTTTTTTTCTCTCTGATTTTCTCTGTGGTCTCACTGGTGGGAGAGTGAGTGAGTAGCTGCCTGGGGCTTGGCTGCTGGCTGGGGCTAAACCATGACATGCAAAGGTGGTCACAGTGATTTCAGAAGAGGGGTAACTGCAAAAGCCCTATTGCTTTGGTAATGTCCATAGTGCACACAAAGAAAAAAGTTTTTTAATGTCCCCTGCCAGTCATGATTTGAGCTGTGGCTGTTCTCTAACTGTGCTTGCACATCAAATGGGCCCAATGGCAGGCAGGAAAAGTGCAAGTGGGGATGTCCACCTGAGAGGATTCTGAAGGAGTGGAAACATACTTCTCTTCTTGGCTCTGCCTTAAAAATGTTAATTGTACTATTGTTAATTGTACAATAATCCTAGAAGAATGTGTTTTGCTCTGGAGGCCTTTAAGCAACATGTTCCTCAGGCATAGATCACAAATACATCATTCTTAAGGAATGTATAACGTAAGTAGAAGTGTGGATGAGCAGACCTACACCAATGGGGAGCACAGGCAATCACTTTCTGGTTGGCATATTTTACCACTTGTCAGTGGCTTGGAACAGAAGTTTTTACTGGCTTTTGGTTCTGTGGAGCAGCAGCCTGGTCATGCGTTTGAGAATATGGGACTCATATGACAGTCGGCACTGCTGTCATATGATGACCCCTTCAGAATTCAAATACAGGGCACTAGAAATATGGTGAGCAGCAAAGTGTTTATCAATTGAACCAGTCAAGTGAAATTACTTGTTTTATGAGGTTTTTACTACAGTGAAGCTTTAAAATATGAGTTTCACCAGTGTTATTAGGGCTTAAAATATGCCTACACGTGTAAAAATAATATGGCGTAGAACCAAAGCTTTAACATCTCATAGTAAGTCATTAGCACAGATGTTCCCTGGAAGATGACAGTAAACTTTCACAAACAAACTCAGACTGGTGAGTGGGATATATGTTAGCAGTTTGTTTCTATTTTAACAGGAAGAAGACAGAAGAGAGTTTCATTTGCAAGAGTTTGCTCTTTCAGACAGTTCACCCCTTGCTCTGAGCATTGCTCACTGGCCAGCTGCTTCATCAGACATTCATGTTAGGGTTTTCATGTACTTTTTGTGGATGGAGAAACTAGACTGGAAACAATACAGTCCTGTGTGGTGCTGCGTGCTACTTTACAAAAGCTTACCACTGTCCTATAAGGTTAAAATCCACGGGATGTAAAAACAGTGAAGTGGATGTCGTTTGAGGCCTAATGGTGAAATCTTGAGCCCAAGAGAGTAAAGACTTAAAAAAATTTCCAGTTTTTAGACTGATTCAGCCCCTGCACTCTGGTGAGCAAAGTTTCACTGGTGTCTTGCATCCTACCCATGAGAGACAAGCCTGACTGAGTCAGGTGGTTAAATCAAATGGAGTCCCATTGTGTTGCCAGAGCAACACAAAATTCAGGATGAAGACCATGACACATTTTGATTCCCATCCATAAAATGTACAAAATAACACTACTGCAGCAGATGCTGCTGAGTTCATTAACTACTGTATGCACTCAAAGTGCTGAAGAAAAGCAGAGGTTTATGCTTATGATCAGTTTTTTATTATTACAGATAAATATTTGAATAATAAACTTGTATTTTAAATGGGAATTGAAGACAGTGTTACAGCAATCAGTTTCCAAATTGTGTAGCCTGTGGACGAAACTCACTCACTGGAATTCTTCATAGTGATTAATTGTCGTTCTCCAAGTCTCAGTTTTATCATCCTTGGTATAGAAATTGTAAGAGAAGTATCAGAGGGTTCCTTCACTCTGGACTCAGGTCGTGAAAGATAAATTTTCTTTGGTGGCAACAGGATGTCTGCATCATACTGAGGCTTGTGGGAAGAGGGGCTGGCCTGCATATATATATGAAATAAGAGTCCTTTAGAATATCGTGTGGTACTGCAGTACCTGCCTGGCTTCACTGCCCTGCCACCTGGTGATCCTAACACTCCAATCTAAGTGAGAAAGACTTTTTATGCAAGAAAAGACATTTAATCTGAAAAAACAGGCAATATTAATGAATTGTTAATTTTCCATAAATAATGGTAGAAATAAAATATCTGTTAAAGCCTTGAACCAGCAGGTATTATGTCCATAGCCAATGTGATCCTGTGTATATGCTTAGTGATGTTAGTACTCAAAGTTATTTTGGGTAATTAGTAATAGGCATTACATTTCAATTACATTTTCTCAGCTATATAGTGTGTAATCTTATTATGGTTGTGTGCATTTTGGGATTGTCTGCTGTTTGCCATCTCTATTTTATATCATGTTATCTGTTTCTGTGATGTAACAATTCAGTGTAACATTTCATACTCAAATGGTCTTGTTAAAAAAGAGATTGTTTAAGAAATGAATAATTATTATTATGGGCAGCAAAATAAAATAAATTGGCTGCAGGAAGTGCTCTCTGTGGAAGAAAATTAGTTTGGTGTCTTTCCATTAAGTGTTTTTCACAGCCAGCGGATGGCTAAGTGCCCATTTCTCCTTGGAAATAAGTGTGACAAAAGAGGTTAGAACACAGCAGTTCTTCTTTGAGGAAGTTTTTGTCTAATAAGAATGCCTAATGAGAAAAATCAGGAATCCATTTGAGATGTAATGGCACCCTATAAAAATACATCACTTAAAAACCTCAAGTTCAAGAAAATAGTTACTCATGACTTTTCTAGGAGATCGAGAAAAATCCTGCTTTCAGAGACCTACTTCTTGCTGCCTCACCTCCTTTTTTCTTTTAAAAGTAAGTCTATCTTAGACAAAAGAGATCCTAAAAGAGGACTTTTTATGAATTATGGAACTATGAGACTTGCTTTACATGTGAAAAAGCTTTGTTAAATGAAATTAAGGCTGTAAATGACAAAACAAAAGTAATTGGTGATCTGTCTTTTCCTCTCATTGTATAAATATGGCTGGGTTCTGTGGGATAGGAATGTGTGTATCCATACACAAATAGAAAAGTGTATCAAATAACTGTGTGTCAGAAAAGTGCATCAAATAACTTGTGCTGCATAGAAATACTGGTGGGGGAATTTATTTTCTTGGTTAGTCACTTGATTATACCCTGGTTCACAGACATGAGCATTCCTGTCACAGACCTTCAATCAACATCTCCTTATGAATACATTATTGTATCTTCAAATGAACGAAAGAAGAAAGAGAAATGCATCAGCTGAAGGTAGCAAAAGTATGTGACCAGGTTATGCAAAATGAAAGATGAAAACATGAGTGGTTGTATAATTTGCCTAACTGCTTCCAGCTCCCAGCATCTACATAGGGACCACAGGGTCTGTGGTCCACATCAGACCTCTTCTACTCTTCCTTTTCAGAAACTGTAGTTAATTTTCTTGTCTCCTTATTTATTTTCTGTTACCTCATGTTTTAAGTCTATAGCTTCTAATATTTCTTTCATTCCTTTCATTGAGATTTTCAATAGGGTTGAGATTTATTCTTTAATGTTAAGTATATTTCAGAGAGGAAAATGATTTATATAGGCCATTGTACATTTTTTCAAAATAAGCTTTTCAAAATGCCTCTTAAATGGCCATCTGTCTGACATAGTTGGCCCTGCTTCATTTAAACCCTGGCCTGTAACAGAACAAGTAGGGATTTGAATATAAAACATTGCCAGAAGAGAAGAAAGTGGTGCATCAAATTTGGTAAACAAAATATAAAAACTTGAAGGCCAAGTGTGTTTTTTAAGTGCTGTAGCAGAGTTATATTTTTATGATCCAGAAAACATGTCTACAAAATTGAGAGACCTAAATAAATGACAGAGCAATAAATCATAATCTGCCATTCTGCCTTAATTTCTTTCAGTGAAATTGCTCTGCAGAGTCATGGTATTGGTCAGGCCCATGAAGAAATTAAATAAGTTGCTACATTTTTGGACATGTTGGATACATTCATTAAGATTAGCAATTGCTTTTAATTATGGAAGCTGAATTTTTTAGGCAATTCATTGATTTATACTGTAGAAATTGCTTTAACTTCCAGTAAAAAGTGGCTATATAGGATATATATATATATAGAAAAGAAAAATGCTAAACATCTGAATATGTATTTATATCCCAGTTTTATGTAAGGTTATAATTTGAGTGCTGAAAAATGTTATTTTTTACTAGATTTCTTCAGATAGGTAATATTTAACAAAGTTGGCTGATGGTTATTTTATGTATATAAACTAACACAGCTTTATTTTTTGGGGATTTGAAAAGAAAAAGAAACAATGGGCATGAGGTACAGTATGGGGAAATTTTCTTTAATGTAAGGAAAAAATCCCCACAATTATGGTGTTCTGTATACACCTAGAAAGCAAGTTTCGAATCAACAACAAATTAGCAAAAAACTTGGTGGATTTACAAAACCCTTAACTTGTCAGGCTTTGATTTTCACACTAAATATTTGTGTTCTTCCATGGGATTCAATAAGACAACCAACACTACCATAACAAAAACAGTGTCAATGGCCATGTTGTCTGAGCAGTTCCCCATTCATAATTTGCCTACTGCCATTCAGAGCTCATCTATAAATATGACCAGTCGTTCCCATGTTATAAAACAACTGAGTCTCTGAAATATGAGTGGAAGAGAGATGCTTTGATTAAAACTTGCAGCTTGTAGTATACTCCTAAGGATGTTATATAGATAACATATATAGATTCATGTATATATGGATTCATATATATATATATATATGGATATACGCTGGCAAAATGGGCAGAGAGGAACCTCATGAAATGTAACGAAGGAAAACGTAAATCCTGCATTTGGGGAGGAACCTCGTGCACCAAGATACGCTGGGGATGGCCCAGCTGTAAAGCAGTTGTGCAGAAAAGGACCTGGGGATCCTGGCGGACATGAGGTGAACATGAGGCAGCAGTGTGTCCTTGCAGCTCTCATAGAATCCTCAGCTGCCTTAGGCAAGCGTTGTCAGCAGGTCAAGGGAGATGATCCTTCCCCTCTATTCAGCACTGGTGAGAGGACACCTGGAGTACTGTGCTCTTCTCAGGAGGGACATGAACGTAATGAAGGGAGTTCAGTCTCCGGGGAGAATAATGGAGGGACTGGAGCATCTCTCTTATGAGGAAAGCCTGGTAGAATTGGGATGGTTCAGCCCAGAGAAGAGAAAGCTCAGAGGAACATAAATGCAGCATAAATCTATATAATGTATTTAATATGATGCAAATAATATAACATTAATATAAATATAGATAATGTGTAATGAATTTCTATAAGTATCTGAAGGGAGGATGTAAAGAAGACAGAGGCAGGCTCTTTTCAGTGGTGTTCAGAGACAGCACCAGAGCCACAAAATGGGCACAAAATGAAACACAGGAGGCTTCCTCTGACCACACCTTTTTATTTTGAGGCTGGCTGGGGACTGGCACAGACTGCCCAGAGGTGCTGTGGACAGTCAGTCCTTGGAGATATTCCAAAGCCATCTAGACACGGTCCTGGACAGTCTTAGATGGCCATGCTTGAGCAGAGGTATTGGACCAGATGACCTCTGGAGGTCCCTTTGAGCCTCAGCTCTCCTGTGATTCTGCAATATGAGAGGGGTGGCACAGTACGTTGCAGAAAATTGTTCCCTGGCTAGGGGTTGGGAAACTACTTTTTTCACAGGAATCATTAATATGCATCAAATGGGAGACAAGAACAAGGAATTCAGATTAAATTGGAATAATTTTTTCACAGATGCTATCCTTGTACTAGTTTGAAAACAAATCAGTGGGAGATCCCAAGTCAGAATTGTAATTTAATAGGAAAAAAAAAAAAAAAGCAATAGTACAAGAACACTGACAGAGTCAGAATACAATCTGACACCCTGTTAGTCAGGGGGGAGGTAACAGTCCAGATGAAGTGGTCCTGTTGAAGCAGTGATCCTTTAGAAAAATGGGTCTGGTCTTCACCTGAAGATCCAACAATAGCTCTTGTCCTCTGGGAGTCCAGTAGGTAAGGGTTGTCTGTGGTGCTCAAAATCTCAGATTATATCCAGGGTGGAATGCTTGGTTCCTCCCTCTGGGTGAAGCATCGCACAATGGGATGATGGAGACTAGGTGGCCCATTAACAGAAGATTAATTAACAGAAGATCTTCCTGGAGTGAGGATGGGTCATGGGAGAGATAAAGAACACTGCCCCACCCGGTTTCAACAGCTGTCCCATTAACGAAGGTATCCGCGGAGGTTATCAGGGATGAGTCATGGAGAAGATGGGCAGCACTGCCCCACTGGCTCTTAACAGCTTATGAAGATGGTGATAGAATACATACTTTTGGGCACATCTTACATTGTAACCTAGGACAATCCTCCATGTTCATATCTTCTAAGACTTTCAGAAAGGGATGGTATTATCTTTCATCTTTCTAGTAGGTTCTGAGATATGTTGATATTGCTACTTTTTTCTTTCTGATTTTCTTTCCCTTAAAACTGGTGATGTGATGGCTGTGGGCAAATGTTTGGGCAATAAACTTATCTACATTTTTTCTGGAGATGGACCCACAGTTCTGGGAGAGAACTATAAGAAATTAATGTGTTGCAACCTTCTTTTTTTTTTTTCATTCTATTCTAAATCATGGATTTTTTTAGATTGGAAAAGACATGCAAGATCGTCAAGTCCAAACATTAACCCATCACTGCCAATCCACCACTAAATCATTTCCCCAGGTGCCACATCTACACATCTTTTCAACACCTCCAGGAATGGTGACCCAACCATTTCCCTAGACAGCCCATTCCAATGCTTGACAACTCTTTCTGTGAAGGAATTGTTCCTAATATCCAATCTAAACCTCCCCTGGCACAAGCTGAGGCTGTTTCCTCTTGTCCTGTCATGTGCTGAGGTCCCCTTCCAACCTGGTATTCCATGAGTTCACGATTATTCTATCAGAATTTTTTGGGGCCAATAACAGTGAGAGAAAATCATGAGGGATCAGTACTGCTTCCCCATTTTCTCCCTCCCTGCCCTAATCAGCCATCAATCATAGATAATCTGATCATCACTTAAGACTCTCTAACAAGTATTTATGCATCTCAGCAAACAAGAATTGAGTCTGTTTTTTCCTGTGCCAGCATGGGCAATATGTTTACTGAAGGGACACCCAGGGAATTCCAGACGATAGCTTGATCAAAACAAGGATGTAGAAAGTTTTAGGATGATTCACAAATCTTGGTCTCCACCAATCTCCACAAATCTCTGTCTGTGTGCATCTACCAGGTGCTATTGCATTTTGGTATCATCATAAATTAACTTCAAAAGGTCAAATAAAAAATGGTTGTTTACCATTTGTTTACCAAAGTGGGAGGTTTGCTATTTTAAGTTTGTAAACAAAATGTGCCAAATCCTTAAGTTTGATATTTCACCTCTGGTCACTCTTTAAATAATAATGCAAAGCAGCACATAATAATATGTAATTAGCAATATTTTGGAACATGAAGTCCAAAATTAATTTCCTAATAATTACAATCTATTTTAGAGTATCTGTCAATTTAATATCAACAGTAAGGGGTTTCTTTGTCAGACTGACAATAATCAATGCATCTGACTTTCTTAATACGTTCACTGTATGTGCTGTATTGACTGCAATGAGAGAAAGTGTGTGGAGTATTATAATTCTGTTTGATGTGCTGTTCAGTTTTCTTGTTATCAGACAAACACTCTACTTTGTCTTGACATCACTGAAATATCAGCAAAACTGGATGATTTGATGTGTTACTGAAAAAGGCAGGAGTTATGTTAGTTTTGTTGTTGTTGTTGTTGTCATTACAAAGAGAATTAGTGAGGGAATAATTATTTGAGAATGTCTGTGTGTGTTGCTAAGAGAGAAGGTTAAGTGCAACCATGCTGTTTGCTATTGATTCCTGTTTCACCTTTGATTGCTCATTTTTGTTTCCAGAAAGAAATCCCCGAGGGGAGAGTTAAACTGACCAATAGCAGACCATGCCAACTGGATCTTGAAGTTTGAGTAATTGGCCAGTTAGTAAATATTGTGTTTTAGTGGTTGGTTAATAAAAGTAGACATGTGTAGACTCTTTTGAGTGAGGGGGCATTGACTATTACTCAATGGCTTCCATTGCTAGCTGTACTACACAGCTTGAAATCTCCTATATTTGGGGTGGGATTTATCTCATAAAATCTGACAAAAAATACCATCATGACCCTCTGAGCAGGTCCTCACTCTAATCACCCTTTACAATCAATGAGCAGCCTGTTTTCATGAAAAAAAAAAGTACGTGTCCAGAAAAATACATTAATCTAATCTTAAAGTAGATGTTAGCAAGGGATCAGATAAATTGATTCCTTAATTCCATTGACAATGTTGACTCTATCTTCATTAGCTATGATAAAAGCCCCAACAGCAAACTCTGGTATAGCCAGGTCTGCTAAAAGGAGTCTGATGCCTCAGTTTGCCAGGAGAAGAAGCCATAGGATTGGACAAATGTAAGGAGGTCAGGCCAGGCCATGCCAGAACTTGATTTCATTCCATTATTTTGTTTTTCCTCAGCAACAAGCATGTGTCATAAGCCAAAGTCAGTTATCATCAAATTTATTTCATACCATGGCATGGTATGAAATAAATGAGAGGAGATTAAATGAGGGAGATGAAACCTACTTTATGAGCACATTTTCATTGGACCTTAGCTTGTATTGCACATAAACTTTTGCTGATTGGACAATCAGAGCCAATGTCCCTTATAAAAGACAAAATATCTGCACAGGTGATATCTCTGCTTGGAACAATTTAAATAAAAGGAGCAGTAAAACTGTCAGACAGAAACAGCCCACATTCCTCTGTAAAAGATATATTTGGAAAGCTTTTGAGTCAGGTTTACAATTTAATTAAGGCAAAGATTAAATGAAAGCAGAGGTATAAGAAAATATCAGCTACTACGTGTGTATACTCCTACTTCCTAATCGCACTGCCATGTTTGAAACACCACAGTGCAGCAGGATTAAGAAGTGAAGCAATGCTAATGGTGGAAGATGGAGGAATTCATGCTGAATTAATTAATGTCTAGATAGGTCAATACGATATATCTTCATGGGACTTCTGAAGTAGACTGTAATATTCTAGTTTGCTTAGAAACTACTCAGAAGCATCTGAGCCTACCTACTCAGCATTAATTAAAGATTAATTAAAGATCTATGGAAGATTTTGCGTGGCTGGTAAAGGTTCATAGCAATGAAAAATGTAGTGAAACAAAACCTAGTTTCAAGGGCTGTATTGAACTTCTAGTTAATGCCATTTTCTTCTCCATCTTCTTTGTAAATACAACTCTTTTGCAAAGTCCTTGCCTGAGGATGACCAGAAGGCAGGTTTTCTCCTGAATTGCTCTGATAATAATGCTCACCAGTGTTGTCAGAACTCCTGCACACATTCATTTGATACTTTTGACAGCCACAGTTCATATAATAACAGACTCATAGAATACCAGGCTGGAAGGGCCATGAAGGGTCATCTGGTCGAGCCTTTCTTGGCAAAAGTACAGTCTAAACAAGATGCTCCAGCACACTGTCTGGACGAATTCTAAAGGTATCCAATGTCAGGGAATCCACCACTTCCCTGGGGTGATGATTCTCATTGCAAAAATTTTTCATCTTCTGTCCAGTTGGAATCTCCCATCAAACCTCATCTTTTCCATGTGACTCCTTGTAAAAAAAAGGAGTCTGATCTTCTTTGTTGACATTCTTTAAATACTGGAACATGGTGAGGCTGTCTCTCCCAGGCCTTCTTTTCTCAAGGCTGAACGTGTGCAGTTCCCTCAGCCTTTCCCCATGTGTCAGACTTTCCACTCCTTTTCTCATCCTTGTGGCCTCTCTTTGGGCTCTGTCCAGCCAGTCCACACCACAGCAGGGACCAAACCTGAACACATTATTCCAGACCTGGCATTCATAGTATGCATACTGGGGCCATTCCCTAGCAATCCATTCTACTGTCTGAGTAGAGTGGGATGATGAGTTCCTGATCTCTGCTGGGGATGCCCTGGTTGATGCAGCCCAGCCTCCTGCTGGCTTGCTCTGTCCCAGCTGCACACTGGTCACTCTTTCTGAACTCGAAGGACCTCCAGCTCCTTTTCCACAGAACTGCTCCCCATCCAGGCAGATTCCAGCTCGTGCTGCAATCCTGGATTACATTTTCCCAAGTGCAAGACCTTGCATTTTTCTTTGTTGAACTTCATATGTTCTTGTTAACCCACTCTTTCAGCTAATCCAGGTCTTCCTGGAAATTATCAGAAGTTATACACCAGCGGTGTAAACAATACAATTACAGCACATTTATGTCATCCAACACAACTAGAACTGGATAAAAGATATATTTAAATTATTACACATTTGTTTTCAGCTTTAACTGAGCCAGCAGTAATTAATAGGTTCATGTGTGTGTGTATTAAAAAACAAGCCATTAAAATATGCTTTGGAAATGTCAAAACATGTTGTCCCAGCATGGTCCTACATTGATCAGCTTCCTTGACAGCTGGAGAGCTTCAAAGGAGTTTCAGTTTGAATGCTTCAGGCCCCTAATCTCTCCTGTATATTTGATTTTCCAGATGGACAACTGTTCCAGGATATGCTATAATCTTACTGCCCCAGGGTTTGAACAAAAGAGGTCAGTGTACTTTAGTGTATTCTGAATTTCATTCAGGCCAAGACTCTGACCTACAGTACAAATCCAGGATGAGAGGCAGTGACCTTCAACTTGCATAAGGTGGATGTCCAGAGGGCTGCAGATTAATACTGAGTTGACACAGAATATTTCAGCTCAGTGTGATGAGCCAAATGTGTCAATTCAGGTTGACGCAACCCCAAATGAGGACAGGACAAACCAAAATTCACATTGTTAGTGAGTAGGCAACGTTTTCTATCAATAAACAACCAAATAATCTCCACAAAATTCCCCAGCATCACACTTTACAAATCCACTTTCTCAAATGTTGCTTTTTTAGGTGTGCAGTTCCATGGCATCTGGAGAGCTGGTAGAAAAAGGCAGCAATCGGTTGGCTTCGGTGAGTGTTTCAAACCTTGAACCAATCTTGCAAGGGTAGCAGCTTTAAAATTTGTAGCTGTGCATACATATATGTGTGTATATATTTTCCTGATCTTTTCCTGCTTTTCTAGCTTCAACACTCTCTCTTAATGACACACACATTCACACACACTTATACTCCCACCTTTGCATGCTGGAGAACCTCTTGTGCACTCTCCAGTCTCACCCTCTCTTTCAAGTACAGGTTCACATACACAAACCTCTACAGAGTAAAGCTTCTTTACTTTCTTTACTTTTCCTTAATCTCTTTCTTTTAACGACAGCTAAATCCTGTAAGGTAAAAGATGATCTCTCTGGGAACAACTGAAGTGGAGAACAACATGCGGCTCACATCTCTTCTTCATTCTTTACTGGAGAAGATGAGTGCTGTGGTAATTGTGTTGTTCCCATTGGAAACATAAAGGAGCTGTAAAGCTGTAACTGCTTGCTCTTTTCCTTCAAACTTGGTTTCACAAGGTTGAACACAATCCAAATAGGACACCTTATAAAGCATTCTTGTGCTTTTTTTTGCACCTCTTCATGCCTCCAATGAAGATTTCTTGGGATGTCAGGATCTCTTTTTCTCTTTTTTCTTTTTTGAGGCGTCTTCTCCTGTTTTGTTTGTTTGCCAGTGTCAAGTGAACATGAAATGCACCAATTCATTCAAAACCAAACTCTATTGCTCTCTATAATTCCAAGAGAGCAAACAAGGTCAATATCCTCCCTGTCTGGTCCCTGGGATGCTCCTGCAAACATACTGGTTGGTATCTTAGGAATACCTGGCTCATAATGTGCCCACCAAGGCTCTCACTGATGAGGTGGCAGGAAATGACACACCCCTCCTGGTCTTGCAAATCTTACTTCAATAAGCAAAGCTCTAATTGTTGTTTTCATATGACACATCTGGGCTCTCCTAAATGTTCATGACAGTGAGGTTCTAATGCATTGTCTCCTTGTATGGCAGTGCCAGCCTGCTCCTCAGGATGACTGTCATCTCCACCATCCAAAACACCACATTGCACTCTCACTATGGCAACTCTGCTCATGGGATTTATAGCAGATGCTGACTGATGTAATGAGTAAGCCCACAACACCTACAGCCTGTGTCATTCACGCAGCATCCAGCTTGGCAGGACAGGGCCATCTCTCATGGTGGGCTCCAACCCCAGAACTGCAGTCAGGTTAGAAAAGCGCATGTTGCAAAAAATAGGGCAAGGAAGGCACGAGATCGTGGCTGAATCGAGACCTGCTGGTCAAACTAAAGGGCAAGAAGGAAATACACAAGCAGTGGAAGAAGGGACATGCATCCTGGGAAGAGTATAGGGATGTTGTCTGATTGTATAGGGTTGGGGTCAGGAAGGCCAAGTGCTGGAGCTGAACTTGGCAAGGGATGCAAAGAATAAGAAACATTTCTAGTCAGGAAAGGAAGAGGATGCAGGGGTTGAGAAGAGCCCTGAGGAGAAGGACTTGGGGGTGCTGGACATGACCCAGCAATGTGCACTTGCATCCCAGAAAGCCAAATGTGTCCTGGGCTGCATTCAAAGCAGCATGGGCAGCAGAGGATGGAGGGGATTNCAAAGCAGCGTGGGCAGCAGAGGATGGAGGGGATTTGCCCCCCTGCTCTGCTCTACTCTGATGGGGCCTCACCTGCAGTGCTGCCTCCAGCTCTGGTGCCTCAGCAGAGGAAGGACATTGACCATGTTCAGAGGAAGGCCCCAAAAATGGTCAGAGGGATGGATCACCTCTGCTGTGAAGACAGTCTGAGAGAGCTGAGTTTGTTCAGCCTGGTGAAAGGCTCCAGGGAGAACTCATGACATCCTTTCAGTATATGAAGAGGGCCTGTGTTAAAGACTGGAAGAAAGTTTTTAGCAGGGATGTAGTGACGGGACAAGGGGTAATGGCTTTCAGTTAAAAGAGAGTATACGTACACTAGATATAAAGAAGAAATTTTGTTATGAAGAGGCTGAAGAAACACTGGCACAGATTGCCCAGAGAGGTGGTACATGCTCCATTTCTGAAAGGGTTCAAGGCAGATGATCTTCAAAATCTCTCACAACCCAAGCCATTCTATGATTCTATGTGCAAGTGGGATGGCACCAACAATTCAGTACATTTTTTCTTCCCAAGGATACACATTTACCTCTGATAGCCATAGGTTGTCCTTCCCTTGTTTCAGAGAGTATCCTCTCCCTTCTTCTTCCAGGCAGCCACTATTTGTCTGGCTCAGCAGTTAACACACTAAATTTAAAAAAAGAAAAAAAATCACTTTCTAAATTCAGTCTCTTGTGAAATTTTCAAAAGTGATTTCTAGAGCATCATGTGGCATGAGGCCATGGGAGTATTTAAGTTTTATCTTTTTTAAGATAAAGTTTTTATCTTTTTTAGTTTAATTGCCGGTGGAGGTCCTGCCCTTGGCACTATGGTTAATGGTTAAAAATTTTTTATACTGCATCATAATTTATTGTGGTCAACAGAAATAAAGTTCATTGTACCTGTCAATAAGAATCTTGTCTCCTCTCATTATTCTTCAAGTAGATCAAATCCCAACCTCTTTCACTCAATACAGATACACACAAACCATTTGATTTCTCTTTCTTTAGACTGGATACTGAAGAGCCTTGGTGATTTAGGGAATAACCTAAAAACTCCTTCAGTGGAGAAGCTGAGCCATGTCAAGGAAATAACAAAGTTTACAAAGCATTCCCCTGTGCCCTGGTCCTCAGCTTGTGGAATGAAGTAGAAGGCATTATAAAAAAGATAAAAAAGGTTTTAGAATTAGTAATTTACAGAAAGAGTACATGGGTATTTGGAATAGAGAAGAGTTCAGAGGGAAGATTAGTTGCTAGGCAAGATTACTGAAATATCCACTGTTATTTACGAGAAGGCAAAAGGTGTCTACTAGCCAGGTTGAACAGTTTTCTCTCCTTTGGAAATCCAGCCTTTTCTCTTCCATGAAATATGGATTTTAACATGAGTTCAGTTTTGCCCTAGTGAGGCAGTGGGGGAAAGACAGGGGTTGTGTTTTTGAGTTGAGATTTTTTGTTTATTTCTGCATTTTGCATACTTCATTTTCTGCTTGAGGCTGTTCGTTGGAGCAGTGCCATGAAACTGACACTGACACACTGTAGAGGCACCAGCTCTGATGAGACAGACTTGGGGCCATTCTGTTGCCCACTGGTGGGTGTTCCTTGGTTCCAAGCTCAGAACAGAGCCATCCTTGAAGCTATTTTTTCCCTGAATAAAAGCTGCCAAGTTTCTAGCCTATGGAAAACCTCAGCATATCAGCATCATGCAGTCTGTATCCTCACTGCTGGAAAAGACAGCTCTTCTCATAGTGTGAAGGAAATTTCTTCTTCCTACTCTGTTCCATCCTTGAATAATGTGCCAAATGTACAATTTCTCCTGTTTCATAGTAGGAATCACTGGCCCAGTAGGAAGTAAATTGCAAACTCCAACTCACTTCAGATGGTTTCCCAGTATTGATTGATAGATGATCACAGAGCTAAAGATAAAAACTCGAGAGCTCTTTATGCCATTCCAAAGACCTCCCTTTTCTCCTTTTACCATTCTAAAGATCTATAGAAAGATTTAAATTTTTTTTGCATAACTTACTCATTATTTACCTTTGCTTTTGTTCTCCAAATATACTAAACTTATCTTACTTCTTCCTTTTATGTCTCTTTTTTTTGTAGCCTTGCAGCTTGCTTTACACAGAAGAAATAACCATAAAGCAATGATATTCAGAGGTTTACCAGCAACACATAAATATTTATATGCACTCCATACTGAAGACTTTCCATTGAGTCAAAATACATGTATAATGCAGACATTTATATATAATTTTCATATGAAAGGCAAAAAACGGATGAGACAGTATCATGCTTGCTTTCATTTAATACACTGAGCTTGAGGCCAATGCTCTTTTATTTTTCCTTTGAAGATTTGCAGTTGTGTTGGCTTTTTGTCTTTGATTACAGGGCTCAGTCATGAAGATGCTTCAGAGCACCATCCTTCTGTCTCAGGAGACCTGGTTCCAGCCCTGCTCTAGATCACACCCAGGGAGGTTAGTTGGTCTCATCATGCTCTCTAGTGGCTGCTTCTCAGCTGAGCAGCTGCCATGCTCCAGGGAGGACCAGCTCTGGAGCTGCAGTGATGCTGCAAGGCTTCACGGGCAGAGCAAAAGGAAAAACTGGAGGGTCATTTTGGCTTGGTTCTAGTCACTCCTAAACCAAGTCTTAATCTCCCATCTCAAAGAACCAGAGAATAAATGTCTTGATGACAGACATGCAATTTTTAAAAATAATTTCAGCTCTCCTCTTCCTGACTACAATACCTCCATTTGAAATCTGGAGTCAATAATGATGAAACTGACAAAAACATGGCTAACAAATCCATTTTATTCTTTGCCTCAGCCTTATCTAAAAATTGCAATGGAAAGAGCTATTGAGGTTAGTTGGAAAGGCCTGACTGACTTCAGTAGGTTTGGAACCATGGGGCCAAATATACTTTTAGTTCTCTCTGCCACTGTATTTCACAACTTTTCAAATTTTTATGGGGTCTTCCCAGGGAAAGAGTGTTTAATGCATTTTAGAATTATAGGTTTGCTGCTGAGCATGTCCTTGAAATAAAGAAATAATCCACAGAACTTTATAATGAAATTAGATTTTCAACCTTTAAACATCCTAGAGAAAGTTTTGGTTCAAATTCTGAGTGATAATGCAGATCACAATTCTTTTCTGAATAAAAAAAATAAAGTAGAACAAAACTGAGATTCAGCAAAAACAAATGAATCACTCTTGATCATACATTGAGCAGAGAGAAAGTAAACTACCATCTGAAAGAGTTTTACTTTTTGATGATAGCTTTTACTTTTTGAAGGGTTACTTCAGTTTATGCTAAAATACCACAAGAGCAACATGGAATGGCATCCTGAGGAATTCAGTTGTGGTTCTGATCCTGGGGGCAGTGTCATGAGCCCCCCCCTCCTGCCTGCTGTAGCAGCCTGTTCATACACTTCTTTTAATGCAAGTCCACTGATGCCTTTGAGCTGCCCACCCTCCCCCATTTCTGCACACAGGGGTGCTGGGAGGGCACCCCTGCTCTGCAGGCTGTGACCAAATGGGTTTGTTGACTTTCTTCCCACACTGGGGGTGACACTGTGGGGATTTAAGAGAGAAAAATAAAAGTGATGCTTTCCATTTGTGGGATGTAGGTGGTCAAGAGAAACAAAAGCCCTTGCAGAAGTTTTACATGAGATACACAGATGGCTTTGGGGGTGTGGCAGACTCTGTTGATGCTAAAAAGATGAAGGAAGCCAAAAAAGACTTGTGACAGATGCTTTCAAGCTATGAAGTATTTTAAGAAGATTGCATTAACTTTAGAAATGTTAGAAATATTTCCTAACGAAACTCAAGTTTTTGTCAGTAGCTGTGTTCCCAAATAAATAACACATGAGATGTTTCCTTCAAGATGAAAAGGATGTAGGGAGGTAATTAATACTGTTTTCAACTTTTCAACAGCTTCAAGTGCAAGATATTTGAAGTTCCAAGGGAGCTACCCCACAAACTGCTATGGTCCAAAGGCAAACCAGAGGAAGCTTCAAACATTTATAAAAATAACAGTCCTGACTGGCAAAAAAACTGTCTTCTAAAAACTCACTGTGACTAATAAGGACAAATGCTTCAGAGCCCTAAAAGTGTTGGAAGATATGTGACCACCAAGTATATGAATTGGGCAGCTGTTGTTTTGAGGCACATTTTCTATTAAATTACTTTGCTCTTGGTAAATAGTTCACAACCTTGGGAGAGCTGAAGAGGCTGGAGAAAAGTGTCAGAGCAGCTACTCAGAGTGAGACTTGCAAAGAGAGGGAGGGGGTTTTAGTTAAGGGCCAATTAAGAGGGGCGGCACTATGAGTTCCTGCCTCAGGAGAGCTGACAGCTGGCATGTCATAAGGGACATGGAAGTGCAGTTACCTTAGAAACTGGAATAAGAACCTTACTAAATTATTAACATATCTGAAAATTAAGAAAAAACAGTATTTCCAGTTATTAGAAAACTAGGTTCAAGGATCTCCTTTTGGAAACAAAGACATTCTACTAATGAACAAACTGAGATTTTTTCCTTTTTCTGTGCCATAAAAAGGGACAGTCTCCAGGAGAGACCCAAACAGGAATTAAAATATTACTTCTTTTCTTTAAACTCATACAAAATGAATGTGTTTCCTTCTTACACATATCTTACTCTTTCACTAACCTCCTGGATTTTGTCTCCCTATCCTTCTTCTCTCAGTTCAGTTTGTTTGGGACAGGCTCAAACTGTCACAGCTGTATGGAGAATTTCCAATGTCACCAAACCAGAGACAAACTGCAAGTCCTATTTGGCCTTTGGCCAGGATGATTCTCCTCCAACAACATAGCAGTTCTGCCTTGGAGAGTGCTAAATGCTGTGAAATAAGGAGACCATTACAACCTTTGAAGTTTTAAAATAACTTGGTTAAATTTGTTCATAAAAACGGAGTTAACTTTAGAAGGGGAGAAATACTACATCAGACCTTCAGGTATCTCCCCAGACAGGAGGGTATTCTTCTTAGAGGTAGTTTGATACTGGAAAAGTTGATTTCCCATTGCATACTCGGTCAAAAATTATTCTAGAAATTTTGCATCGTGGAAATGAGGTTATGAGCTAATAAATGAGGAGGGACCTGCAGTTTTTCTTCTCAAGACCAAATACTCAAAAACTTGGACAAGAAAATTGTCCCTGCTTAAAGCCCCAGTTTGATGACTAACTACCTCACTGGGAAAGCTAAAGCTAAGAAGATTGATATAAAAGCTGTTTGGGGCCAATGTGTAGGACTGAAATTCCTAGAGGGAAAAATGGACAGAGGAATCTTGTTTCTGCCTGAGAAACACTGGGCTAATCATCAACAAAGAAATACAGATATTTGCTTGGAAATATTTTCACAGCTTGCTATGAAAGTCCACACTCTGAGTCTCTCTATCCAAAATCTGACTCGGTGCATGAGTGTGTGTCCTTCTGCCAGTGAGTCACCTGGAGGATTTGTCATTCAGTTACAGGACTGGGGAAAGGGGAAAATGCAGTTTATCCTGTGCAGGATTATTGTAATGCCATCATTCGGGCAAATAATTCCGAATGTTTTGCCTGAAGCAGTGGATAGCTACATTGCTCACTGGTTATTTCTCTTGCTTCCCTGCCTGCTGGATGCATGTTTACAAAAGCTAATTAGAGTGGACTGTGTTATTTACAGTGTTAGACTTTAGAAGGAAAAAGCTTACTGTATAATCTCTGCCTCAAGTATGTTTGAGCAGAGGTTACTTTAGGGGAACTGGAAGAAGCCAGCAGGCACAAACTCAGCAGTTATTTTAACACAGTCAAGGATTTCTATCCCCTAAGTGGCAGTATGAAATATTCCCATTATGGTTACCTGTATGAAATATTCCCATTATGGTTACCTGATATTGGATTATACAGGGTAGAGATTTCTTTCTGTATGCACAGTATCACTCTGGGCCACAGTTTGTTTCAGACCCCTGGGCTTCACTTTAAATTTTCAATGCATTTAATATATGTAACAGAAATCAGAACTATGAAAGGTCATAGTTTTTTTCCCTCTTGTCCTTTCTATCCCCTTCTATTTAAAGTTTAGGAACCACTTCCTCTCCCACAGCAACTTTTTTAATTATTTGGGGTTTTTTGCAGTTTCATATGATTTCTACTAAGGTTAGGAGGAGGTGGATGAAACCTGAAAAAGCTAAAGCCTTTACGTTTTATTAAGCTACAAAGGCAAAAGGCTGAAATCCAAATATTTTCTTTGATGAAAAAGAATCCCTGGAGAACACAAAGATTTCTATCATCTTCACCAGGAGAAGGTTATGTTTAGCAAAGCTAGGGTTTCCCTCAAGGAACACTTGGCAGTGAAGAAGGCCAAAAAATATTAGAAGCCTATTTGGTCCTACTTTGCAGGCATATTAATTAGTGCTTCGTGTCATCAGGTTTCAAAGACTTCTGCTGAGTCTCTTCACTATATGGCAGCTATGGTGATCCCATGCGTACCCAAACATGCTGGAGAGTGTTATGTAGAGTGTTATGTTTTCCAGAAAGTTGCTTTATAAAATGATAGCACAATTTTTTCACCAGGGCCTTGACAGGGAAGCACAGAAACAAAAAAACAAAACGAGATTGGAAGTATTTGACAACTCTGCTGGCACTACTGTTACTGCCTCAGTGGGAAACCAGTTGGATCCAAGAATTAATCAAGAACTGGAAACACATAAAACCATTCAGGATATTCCCATTCCCATTCCCAGCCCACATATTCAGTCTAACTTTCAAATTCCTGAGACGTATTCAGCACGGGGAGAAAAGTCTGAGCAGGGAGGCAAGGATGAAATGTTGTTCATGCCTTCATTTAGACAATCCACATTTGTGTTCCACCTTTGTGTTCCAAATGTCCTTTTTGCTGTGGAGGTTGTAGCACAAAATGACATGTCTAAGAGAGGGAAAAAAATCTGCTACCAAGACCATGCAAGAGAGGAAATATTGACTTTGATGAACGGGAATTTTCTCATGTTTGTGCTTTCAGCACTTTACTACAGTGAGTTCAGCATCACGGGAACCTGTTTCAGCAAGTTCTCTGCTTGGCTTTAATATGTGTGTATAGGTGACAGATCAGAAAATTTTGGATGATTATAGTTTTGTGCTGTTGTGGAAGCCAGCTAAGCCACTTCTGTGCATTAAGATTCAGGTTCTTTTATTTTTAATAAGGATTTGCTTTGTTTTACTTGGACTGCTTATATATTAACATATTTTTTAGACTATGCAACCAGTTCTGGAGCAGCTTTTAACATATGTGGAGTGATTTGTAACAGCGAGGTTAATAATTTATTTAGTTGTTCCAGAACATTCTGTGAGCTTGATTAAGGTAAAATTCTGGAGACATCTTTCTTGCCTTCCTGAGTCCTGGAGAGCTTCCTTTTAAACATGAAATATGTTAGCTGAGTGTGCAGAAAAAGAGGATAAAGCACGAATCACATACCAGGCTGTAGAAAAACTCTCCTTAAGAAGTGTATTATATAAATATATAATTTTTTTAAAAAAATATATATCTGGGAAACAGTCTTACATATACTTTATGTATCACTCTAGTCAGCAACCATGAATAGGAGAGAGGGTTTCAGAGCCCCTTGCCTGATGTCTTAAATACAGGTAGAACCATCATTTTATTTCTTGCACTGATGAGCTAAAAACATTGCAGTAATGATTTCCTGCAAGTGTCTGTGTGAAATCCTCTGATTGTGAATCCTGTTTAGTAAAGAAATAACAAAAAGGACTGCTCCTTTGAGGACTGTTCCTCTAAGTGCATTCCAAAGACAGTGAGAAAGAAAAGAGCCTGAATCATTATCTGTTGCCAAATTTGGCTACACCTGAAGGTCCAGTGTAGACTTTCACATCTACCTGAACATTGCAGGAGTTTGCAGATCTAAAGTCCAGGCTCTCACCGCTCTTTGTCTGTGGACACTCTTCATTGCATATTCCTCATCCTTGCCTCAGTATTGAAGAAACTATAACTTCCTACAGCCTCCAAAGATTCTTTGTCAGAACATTCATTTGGTTTTTTTCCAGTGGTTTTCCAGCTCTGACACAGCCACTGAGGATGACACACACTGTTGTTGGCAGCAGTGTGAATTAGAGCTCCAGTGACAGCCACCCTGAGACTGAAATGCCTTTGCGAGTTAGAATGCTCAGGGAGTCATAAGCCCAAGGAAAGCACAGCCTAGAGAGAGGAAGCTGTGGTGAGGCGAGAGAGGCAAGGATAACTGGAAAACCTGACAAGAAACATCAAAGGAGACATATGAAGCTGAGATTTGAAAAGGTAAATTTCAAAGCTGTTTCCATCTGGCTGCACTGATTAAGCAAATTGAGAGCGAGCTGTTTCCAAAGGATAATAAGACCTGCAAAGGCACAAGGCAGGCCAAGGACATGCTGCCAATTTGTTGGGAATGCAGAAACCTTCCCAAAGTCCCTGTCCAAGAGGGAAAGAGGTAAGAAGACTGGGGAAGTAAGAGGGTTAAACACACAGATGCATAATTCCACCACCAAATAGCTGTCATACTCCTACAAGAATCTCATTGCCAGAGGTACACACATGTAGAGTTCCTTGTTCACCAGGAGCGAAGGTAAATGTGAGTGTGGACTGCAGCTTTGTGTGAAGGATTAGATCCTCTGCTTCTCTGTATGCCAGCTCTGAACCTAACTCCTCCTAAGATGTGAGCTTAAACCTTACTGTCCTGACTTAGAGCCACCTTGGAAACTACAGTCTGTCTCCAAACTCTTACTGAGTCTGGCATTTGAACAGAGGATTTTTCTTTGTATCTATGTGTGGCTGCTGATTCAAAGGTGACAACGCTACAGCATTAGAAAAACTCTGCCTTTGGTATTGTTTTGGAATTTTGAGGTCCTTCAAGAAATAAACCTCCATACCAAAGATGTTTCCATACAAAGGAATATGTTTGTCAGGCTACTCATCTCTGCCCACTCCTGAAGTGCTCTGTATCAAACCTCTAAGTGTGGGAGGCAGCAACTTTAAAATAGGTGAAAAGACTGCTTATTCGCTAAAATCTGACTGTATTAGTGTTTGGCATTTTGTTTGATGAAGCTCTAAAGGACAAAATCGAGGTACTCATACATGTTTGGACAATGTCTATCATATTAAGCATACTGTGAAGAGAGGGGAGGTAGGTAACAGATGGGGGCAAGTGATGCTTGCACAAAAAAGAAATTGAGTGCAGCAGTATTGAAAGCCAGGAGCTAACAAATAAAAAGACATTTTCAGGAGCTGCAGTGAAAGCTGATTTCTGATTTAGCACCTGAGTGGCTGTGCTTGGATAGCATGGGCATGTG
>VZTN01011142.1:1269-35699 GCA_013400515.1 Erpornis zantholeuca
CAGAGGACTGCAGCCACCATCCCTTTGGACTGCTACTGCTGCCCTGACTAACAGGGTGTCAGGTTGTATCTGGCTCTGCCAGTTTAAACCAGTGTGTTTTTCTTGTTTTGTTTTGTTTTGTTTTTCTTTCCTTTCCCTGCCTTTATTCTAATTTTCTTAATAAATTGTTATTCTGACTTGGTGTCTCCCACTGGTTTGTCTTTTCAAACCAGAACAGTCACTTTTACAGTGCTATCCAAAAAGAGTTGTTTCTGTGGTTTTGATTTGGGCAGGAAGCCCTCATAGCCTTCCATTGCTTTTTCTTCATCCACTAACAAATCTAAGACAGACAGAGATGGAGACAGATGCTGACCTCCTCCACTTTGTTCAGCCGAGGCAGTGGTCACTTGGCTAGCCCAGGGTTTGATGTGACTCTTACAAGCCTTTCCTGACACAGATGCATCACCAGGTGTGTCACAGTGCCTCTTTACATGCCATAGGTGACTGGGTGGGAGGCATATACATTTGAAGCATGAATTTGTAACTTCCAGTTATTTCCAATCTATTTTATAGTAATGTATGAGGAGATAACTGCTCCTCTTTCAAAACAAAGTTATCTTGGCACTTCCACCTTCCTTGCAGAGAAGGAAACAGTCATCCTTCAGACCTCTAGTCCTGCCTGGGATCTTATCTTTCACTTAAATTTCAAGCCCACCCAGAAATTCCAAATCTGATGCCACAGTGATAAATGTGGGTGGTGGGCAATCAACAGCTGAGATAAAAAAGTCCATCCTCTAACAGACAAGCTTTACTGGAACATACACAACTATGCAGAGCTAAGCAGTGATATGTAGCCTCTGTTAATAAACTCTCACTGGTCTGTTGGCCAGATGTCCTGTGAGTCATGAGACTGGAGATGGTCGACAGCAGAGATCACATGCAGATTCCACTCCTTAAAGTTCAAAGCATTCACAAGTTCAAAGCATCCACAACTCCTCTATTCTGGTCACCTTTTACAATTTTTTTCCCAGTTCTTTGTTTAAAGTTGGTAATGCCTCTTCTTACCTCTGCAGTCACTTTTCTTCCCTGAGCTGTTGCATTCATTTCCTTATCTTTCCAAGGAGGCTTTTTTTTTTTTGCTTTCCTTATCTCCTGTTTTGCTTATGGAGTCTTAGATAATGCTAAGGCAAAGGCTACACTTGCTCCTTAGGAGAGGAGGAGAAGGGTTCAACCATAAAATAATTATGCCAGCTCTTGCTTGTGTTGGCTACAGACTACTTGGCCTGCAGTCTACCAACTTAAAATAAATTATAGACTAATTTAAATTTAGCTTTTAATTGTTTAAATCTAGTTTCACTAACTCATCACTAATAATTCTTTACTTCTTCAATATTTCAGTAGATCAACACCTTTTAAAATCCAAGCAAACTGTGGCTATGAATTCTGCTTATTTGTTTTTCTGTTGAAGTACATAAAATATTCTTGCTCTACAGATGCAAGATTTTCCTTTCTGTAACTATCATTCAAGCTCAGTCATATCATGTCATCTGGATGCTTTATAACTATTTCTAGCTAGCATTTAATCCAGATTAACTAATACAAGTTTTATTGATTTTTCTAGGATCATCCCCAAATTTGCTACTATTGTCTTCCGTTGTGTGGTGGTTTTAATCAGTAGCAGTTTCAGTCCAGGTCATGTGTTATTGAGGGAAGCTTTAACCATATCCTCAGTGCTGGGTGTCTTGGCAATTCCTGGGTGTTCCCTCAGAGTCCTGAATGTATTTTACCATTTCTTTTGAAAATTTGGTCTTTGACGTAATTCCATCTTTACCTGACACAAGTAAGATCAATGTAGTGAACTCCCCAACACCTTCTGAAGAGGGAACCTATACAAAGAAATCATTCAGCTTTTGAAGAATAACAAATGGTTATGACAGATGCTCAGGCTGCCAAAAACCATCACTTCCTTTATGGGTTTGTTTTTCTTGATATACTTAAAAGTTTCTTGTTGTTTGTGCTAATGTCTCCATAGAGTGATTCACTGTATCCCATTTAATTAGGAGAAAAAATGAGACTTTAATTAGTATGTACTCCAGACAACACAAGGAAACAATTCAAATTCGTAAACTTACGTTAAAAAACATGGAAAAAAGAACATGAATAGAAACAGTTCTCATGGATTTACCAAAGGCAAATTCTGCCTAACAGGATGTCTTTGTATGGTGAAATGATTTGCACAGTGGGCAAGAAGAAAGCAGTAGGATAATTTATACAGTGACTTCACCAAGGTCTTTCTCTTATGGTAATGTGTGGCCAAGTTGGTGAGATATTGGCTGGATGAAGGGATGATGAAGAGAAAACAGTCTGGATCACCAGGCTAAAAGGGCTGTGCCACAAAACCCAACCAACAGCTCATTACCAGTGGCAGCCCTTAGTGATTGATACAGGGCCCATACTACTGTTCATGAAAGGCCCAGAAGACTCTCAGTAAATGCAGAGATGATCAAACTGAGTGGAGCAGTCAAGATGCTGCAGATAGAGCTGCTATGCAGAGACTTCAACAGCTTTCAGAAAAGGTCTGGCAGGAACATTATGAAATTCATAGAAGCCAAATGCCAAGTCTTCCAATGTAGATGCAACAATAACTATGCAACAGTAAAAAACAAACAAACAAACAAACAAACAAAAAAAAAAAAACTGGATAAATAAACTGGTAAAAAAAGAAGATGTGTGAAAAAGGACTTCAGTGTTTTGGTAAGCAGTGCAATTAACACCATCAACACATTAGTCTGTTCTAACAGGAGTGTAGCCAGCAGATTGAATCAAGTGGTTCTTCCTCTGTTTGGCACTAATATGGTCATGCTTGGAGGACTATGTGCAGTAGGGGTTGCCAGTCCAACAAAAACATGGACATAGTGAGCAAAGCCAGTAAAGGACCATCAGTAAGGTCAGGGCTGAAGCACAGGACACATGAGAATAGGATGAGAAACCTGACCTCAATCTGCCTGGACAAAGGCACAATGGAGCATTTTACTGCTATCTTCAGCTACCTGACTGCAGAGGACATGCAGCAACTCTCTTTTCAGAGATGAGCAGAGAGGTGACCAAAGGCAGACACAAGTGGAAACATACAAAATTCCCATTAAATATTAGGATAACCTCTTCTACTACAAGGGCAGTCAAATACTGGTCCCTAAGTGTTTATGGATCCTCCATCTTTGGAGCTGTTCAAAACTTAACTAGACATTGCTGAATAAGTTAATCTTTGTGGACCTTCTTCAAGACACCATTCCAACCTCCATCTGTAAATATTATACATCCACCTTGGTAAGTCCCTTCCCCTTTATCTGAGATTTTTCTTTGCAATCAAAAGTTCCTGAATGACTCCTATTCCTGCAACATGAATTTTTTTGCATTGACAGCTGTGCTAGAAATAAACTAGAAGGGCTGAGATGGTGCACCCCCCATGAATAGAATTCAACAGCTTCTGTAAATCAGTTGATTTCTCTGAGTCAGAAGCTGGGTGCTTCTCAGCAGCTGTTTGTTATATATAGCACCTATATATATGGTACCTAAGCTTAAGATGGTTCTGGTATGTTTTCTGTAAAGCAAATCTATTTCATAGCTGATATTTAAGCTTAATATGCATCCTTTCCCATTAGTAGTGATCAGTAGGAGAAGGGTAGTGAGATAGTTTTAGGAGTTCTCCTTCTCACAGATCAGATCACATTCAGACCTCTCCTTTTGAAATTTTTCTCTCAGCCAGCTCAGCATGAGTACTGAGTGACTCTGAATTTCCACTCTGGTAACTGAAAACATTGACTGTTTTGTTCCATCCATTCTCCTTCTGCCTTTATGAGAGGAGACAGAAACACTGTGTAGCCCCTATTATTTACAAGTTGGGCTGGGGTTTTTTTCTCCAGAATAAATTATATTAACAAAACACCTGTTAATTCAGCTATGCTTTTGAAAGGAAAGAAGAAGATTTGCCATTTATACATAGACTTATGCATTGTCCAGAACAAAAAAAAAAGAAAAAAAATCACTTCCTCAAGTCTCTTTCAAGTTATAATTAACTAAAAAAATGTCTTCTGACTTGAAGAAGGGACAGAAGTTATCCAAATAGAGTAAACAAGTAGCTTTCTCTGCAGTGGAGTCAACAACACCCTGTCGATTTACTTCTCAAGGAGGAAGCCTTCCACTGGGATACTTTGATGTCTTTTAAAGACAGCAGACTTCCCTTTGGCAAGGTCCTTAAAAGGGCTTATTTCCTCTAGAAAAATTTCTATATTTTCACAGAATTTTTAAGAACACAGTGACTGTAAGACTTCCATTCCTTCATTAAATTTGGTAGAAATTGGTCAGACAGTCATTAAGGCACTAGGATAGCTGTATTCCTATGCCTTCACAAACATAATATACATACATGTATATGTCCATTACCACATTGTCTTATTTCCTTAAGCAAGCAAAATAAAGATATCTTCACAGGAAAATGCAAAAAAGAAAGCCCCATGAATAACACTCATCCTCAGTACTTTCATTATAAATTTTTTTTTTCAGACAATAATTAGAGAGCAATTCTTAATAATTCAAATGAGCAGACTATCAACCAAATACTAACAGAGATGGCTCACAAGTATTGTATAAAACTCCAACAAAAAGAAAAAAAAAGAAGAAAAGCAAGGTAAATCACCATCTTTTATTTATGTTATTTATACTCTTCCAATTATGAGAATCCATTTCAGGGATGATGATCCCAGCAGGATTACAAAGGGTCTGTGTCAACACTTCCAGCTGTTCCAGTCCTCTCTAACAAACACATAGAGTCTCCATTAAAGGAATGTTCCTTACAATCACCCCCGCTTTCAGTCCCCCACATAGCTGAAGAAGACTCCAGGCAGTAATATCCTCCTCTACCTTCATGACAAAGGACAATGTAGGATAGGCCATGGCACCACCTGTTCTCCTGCTATCAAACTCATACTTCTATCTCTGCCTGCGAGGCAAGTATTAAAAATAGCTGGAAGCACTGATAGCTCTAAGCCAAGAATTTGTAGGACACTTCTTAACCTTCCCGTGTTTTTACTCAACCATTTCCAGTCTTCTCTGTGCCTGTGCAAACATGCAGCCGATCACACCCAGCCACCACATCTTCCCCACTGCCTACTTGCTACCCCGACCTTTTGCCACTGGTACCTTGGGACCATCCAACTTAGTCAGTGGAGACTGGCACCAATCCATAGGAACCAGACCTACTGCTGCACAGGGCTGAAAGGTTAGCTTCTTCTCTGTATAAAATGGAAAAAGCTCAAGATCCTGAAGCCCATTCCAGTAGGGCTTAAACTGATGTAGAAACTGATTCAGGGGAATCACTGTAAATGTGTGCTGCAGACGCTGTCAGACCCACTTAAACCCAGCTTGCATCTTTTTGTTTGTACTGATATCTATCAATCCAACACAAGATTCAGTCAATATGAAAGAATATTTGCAGGCAGATTTCCACAGTGTGACTCAAAATTGGCTTAGTTAAATTCAGGTAGGTTTTGAGGCTAGAACAGGCATAAATTACTAGTATGATCTTTCCAACTGCCAGAGTAAAAAAATTATATATTCTAAAGAATACTAATCATCTGAAAGAATTCTAAAATTATTCTAAGTGAAAATTATCATCTCTATGGGAGATGAAACTTATAGACGCAAGCTTCATTAAAATGCATAATTAGGTACAGGAAATACAAAAGACTGATCATAAAGCAGCACAAACTAAAGCCCTGAACTACTGAAAATATTCCTGAAGGATTATCCCGGAGTCTTAAAAAGGTGATTTGGATTTGATCAAGAGATTTTAAACCTGTGAAGAAAATGAAGAAAATTTAGGCTGCAGTCATACCAATGGGAGCTTGGTAACTTAAGTGTTGTAAGAAATGTTCTACATTTATAATATACAGGGAAAACTGCACATTGGCATTCAGGATGAAAGAAGTATATATCGAATTTAACTTCTATTTATTTGTTTTTCTCTAATTTTATAGCATGAAGGATGTTTTCTCTCCAACCTTTCTTCTATCCATCAGCTCCCTCCCCCATCAAGTCAATACCAAAATTTCACAGAATGGTCAGATAGGAAAGGACTGCAGGGGATCATCTGGTCCAACCTCCCTGCTCAAGCAGGGTCATCCCAGAGCGCATGGCACAGGGTTGTATCCAGATGGTTCTTGAATATCTCCAGTGAGGGAGACTCCACAGTCTCTCTGGGCAATCTCTTCCAGAGCACCTGCACAGTAGAGAAGCTTTTCCTCATGTTCAGGTAGAACTTCCTGTGCATCAGTTCCTGCCCATTGCCTCTTGTCCTATTGCTTGGCACCACTGAGCAGAGCCTGGCTCCATCCTCTTGGCACTCTCCCTTCAGGTGCTGATAGACACTGATGAGGGCCCCTCTCAGTCATCTCTGAACAGGGCCAGCTCTCTCAGCCTTTCCTCATAAGAGAGATGCTGCAGTCTCTCTCTCATCATCTTTGTAGCCCTCCTCTGGATCCACTCCAGGAGCTCCATGTCTCTGTTGTACTGAGGAGTCCAGAACTGGACACAACAATCCAGACTGTGCCTCACTAGGGCTGTGCAGAGGGGCAGGATCACCTCCCTGGACCTGCTGGCAATGCTCTTCCTTGTGCATCCCAGGATACCTTTGGCCTTATTAGCCACAAGGACACTGCTGACTCATGGACAGTTTGTTGTCTTCCGGGTCCTTCTCTGCAGAAATGGCCTCCACGAGGTTGGCCCCTGCCCTGTGCTGGTACCTCCCAGGTGCAGGACCTGCACTTGCCTTTGCTGGATTTCAGGCAGTCCTTCTCTGCCCATCTCTCCAGCCTGTCGAGGTCCCTCTCAAGGGCTGCACAGCACTCTGAGGTATTGGCCACTCCTCCCAGCTTTGTCTTGTTGGGGAACTTGCTGAGGAGGCCTCTGCCCCTTCATCCAAGTCACTGATGAAAATTTAAATAATATTTGGCCCAGTACTGAGCCTTAGGAGACACCACCAGTGAGAGGCCCCCAACTAGACCCTGTGCCACTGATTACAACCCTCTGGGATCTGCTGTTCAGCCAGTTCTCAAACCACCTCTCTCTCCACTCACCCAGTCCACACTTCCTGAGTTTGCCTTTGAGGATGTTGTGAGAGGCAGTGTCAAAAACCTTGCTGAAGCTGAGGTAGAAAATATCCCCTACTCTCCCCTCTTACACTCATGAACTTGTTTCATAGTAGAATTCCATTATTTTTCCTTTGAGAATTCTAGAGTGAGAGAAGTAATAAAAAGCTGCACTGTTGTATTTGTACCTCAGTGTATGTTGCTGTGTTATTATTCTACTCTTTCTTCTCATGCATTCCCTGTTATCTAACTTTCTAACACATGATAGGCACCTGTGTCACCATGAATGCAGCTCTTAGGACAAGGACACATTCTTGTTTTGTAATGTGCCTACCATATTCTAAAGGCTCATAGAATATGATGAATGATAATATTGTACAGCCATATCTGACTATTTTATCTTAAATCTTTACTGGGGATTTACTATTACTATGGGGAACAGTACAAACCTCAGAAGTTACCAGGGAGTTTGGTGAGCCAATGAACATCAGTACCATCTTTAGCTGAGCTGTTTACAGAACTGTAACTTCAGTCAGTGCTCAGCTGGAAACATCTTTGACTGTCAAACTAAGACAAAGCCTGCAGAAGTTAGCTCAGACAACAAAAGTTCCAGAAGAGGGACCAAAATTAAAGGCTCATATACTGTTTCCCAGGCTAAATTAAATGCTACAAAGATACTTGGGAAAGGTTAGGATACAACCATTTATTGTTCATAACATATCAGTATTTATTTCCACCTGCATTTTTTTCTTACTGGAATGACAGTGATGCAGTTAAACAGAACATGGTCTACAGACAGTTTAGCTAATCCTGCAGATTTTTTTCACTGTAATATGACTGCCTATCACCCTTTTGGAGTTTGGAACTACTTCTATAAAACTACTGTTTGACTAGTTTGAATTTATTAATTTCATTTTCCAGATTAACTTGGGCAGGACTTTTCAGTAAGGAAAGGCTTCTTCTAAAGCAGCTAAGCGCAAGTCCTTACAGTTGTCTGTGTCACAGAAGCAAAAGCAACTCTTAAGAGTTCCCAATAAGAGCATGAAGCATGAGGAGCAATCGAGGTCGACACCAAGTTACCCACAGGGTGCTCCTTTCTTGAAGCTGTGGGGTGGGTGCCAGGAGCCAGGAGGCTCTGCACATACTGGCATCACCTCAGTAACACAGAGGCTTTTTACTTTCCCTGGACTACACATACATATTGCACTCCAAAGCAGACTTCGCTGAGTGCCATTTTGCTATCAGCTTCTCACCCACATGCACCCCAGCTGGGACCAAGGTTGCCACCAGGCAGGACTGCAGCAGCAGCATTAGGTTGGTCAGTGGTCCTGGCACTCAGGATATTCTCGTAATAAGTTGCACTCGTAATATGTTGTTGTAATATCTGCACTGAGCTCTGAGAGTACACACTTGGGTGTTACAGAACTGCCTCTTCACAGTGTTACACTGGATAGAGAGATGCTGTATTTGATTTAATTTTTTTTTCTTTATACTCAGCCAAGAGATGTTCGCTCTGCCAGCTGTTTAATATTCTGTCTTAATGAGAATATTTCTATTTTTCACTAAAAGTGAGCAATTTCAACCTGCTGCAGAGTTATCCTTTTCTATTACATACATATATTAGGTCTAAGTTGAGAGTATATATAAAAATTCTTTGGGGATGAAAATCGTGCTTATCTTAAACTACACCATACACTCCACATACAATATTTTTCTAAGAACTGGTGTGTACTTCCCTACCCATCATTTATTAATAGGCTTACCATCTGTATTCATCTTTAAATTCCACCAATTAATATTCTCAAGCCTGGAAACACTGTGGGTACAGCTTTCATAATGTGCAAAATCTGATATGCAATTCATTTTACACTGAGGAATTTAACCCAATACCAAAGAGATTGTAAGAACAGATTTGTTGCAAAGACTTAAAATAAATTGATTTAGTTGGATGAGACAACTTTCAGAGGCATTCATTTAAACACTAAACTTCACTAGCTGCACGGAGTTAACAAATGTGCTACAAAGCTCTTCAACTCCCACACAAGCTGACTCACACCAGATAACAAAACTATTAGTTCTTGAAAGAACTCTATATTTTTCTTTATTGTTCCAATTACTTCCCTAGTTTTGAGGGGCACAATTTCAGAAGTGTACACTATAAAGAAAGTGATGTTTGGAGATGGATGGGTGACCAGGTTATAAATGAAGGAAAATAGCCCTGGTGACAAGTAGTCTATGTCACCACCCCAGCTGCAAAATTCATCCGAAACTCAGTAATTTATCCAGAGGTATTCATTCTTTTTCCCACCAGCTAGCAGCCCATCCAAAGCAAGCACAACCATTGCTGTTCAGTTTCATCTTTTCACTGCATCCTTCTCATCTCATCCTTTTTTTTTGTTGCTGTCATTTCATAACTTGTGCCACATGTCCTCAGTTAATTTGCCCACAGTATTCATTTGTGGGTCTAAGTGCCATTTCATGTGACTCACACACTTTCTTATAATACTTTTTAATCTTGATTTCTCCAGAGTGAAGGAGCTTTTTTTTCTGATGGGTCTATACACACCTGTCAAATGTGACTCTGAAGCCAATGGCTTGTAAATGTCTAATTTAGACCAGACATATCTTTGTTTTAATTTTGATTTGCTTCTATTTTTATTGCTATTCTCAACAAGAGGCCTTACAGTTATTTCTAGGATCATTATTTCTTTGCTTTGTGTAATACCTGAATGTATTTTTACTAATAGCAGTGACTTGCAAAGCAGGTAACACAAATGCAGCCTTGTACTTTCTATTTTGTCTGAATTGGGTCCAAATACAGATAAGTAACAAAAACAAAATAACAAAATCCCTGAGTGATCTTGTCTTTTAAGCTGCGTCCAAGCTGGAGCATCTTGGAGCACTTCCAATCTCCTTAGGCTGTAATATGCACTCCAGAAATTTGGACTTGGGCAAAAGGCAGGCACGCACACCAGCTCCTTCACCCTGACATCCTGTTTTCCCTGGAGTGAAAGCCAGAATGAATGAGTCAGATCTACCCACGACCTGAACCTTCAGGGGACTGGGACTGCAGGGGCTGCTGTAACACATGCACCAATTCATTTACACACAGCATTAGAAAAATAAACAAAATTATTGGACCATATGAGATATTCCCCCTTGTCCTACCACTACATGCTCTTGTAAAAAGTCCCTCTCTGTCTTTCCTGACCCTTCACATACTAGAAGGTTAGAATTCGGTTAGCTTGAAGCTGTCTCTTATGCAGGCTGAACAATCCCAATTCTCTCAACCTTTTCTCATAGGAGAGGTGCTCCATCCCTCCAGTCATCTTGGTAGCCTCCTCTGGACTTGCTCCAACAGATCAATGTCCTTCCTGCACTGGGACCCCAGAGCTGGAGGCAGCACTGCAGGTGGGGTCTCACCAGCACAGAGCAGAGGAGCAGAATCCCCTCCCTCTCCCTGCTGCCTACACCACTTTGGTTGCAGCCCAGGACATGTTTGCCTTTCTGGGGTGCAAGTGCTCACTGCTGGGTCATGTCCAGCCTCTCACCCACCAGCACCCCCAAGACCTTTTCAGCAGGGCTGCTCTCAATATGTTCATCCCCAGCACCTTGGTCTTGTTAAACCTCATGAGATTCCCATGAATACACTTCTAGAGCTTGTCCAGGTTCCTCTGGATGGCATCACCTCCTTCAGGTGTGTCAGCCACACCACTCAGCTTGATGTCATCTACAAATTTGCTGAGAGTGCACTTGATCCCTTTATCTATGTCATTAATAATGATATTAAATAACACTTTTCCTAATATGGTCTCCTTAGGGCCACCCCTTGTCACTGATATCCACTGGAATTTGAGCTGTTGACCTTTGACTGTTCGACTACTTCCTCATTCACCAAAGAGTCCACACATCAAAGCCATCCCTCTGCAACTTAGAGAGAAGGATGTTGTGGGGTCTGTGTCAATGGCTTTACACAAGTCCAGACAAATGACAACTATAATCCTCCCCTTGTCCACTGAAGGAGTCAGGCCATCACAGAAGGCCACAGGTTGGTCAGGCAGGACTTGCCCTTGCCATGCTGGATGTCCTGAATCACCTCCCTGTTCTCCATGTGCCTTAGCACAGCTTCTAAGAGGATCTGTCCCATGGAAATTCTTTACTGTGAGTGTAGTGAGGCTGCCCAGAGAAGCTGTGGATGCTCCTGAAAGTGTTCAAGGCCAGGTTTGGTGGGGCTCTGAGTAACCTGGTCTAGTGAAAGGTGTCCCTGCCAATGTCAGGGGGGTTGCAACCAGATTTTCTTTAAGGTCCCTTCCAACCTAAAACATTCTATGATTCTATGATTCTATGATTCTATGATTCTATGGATTAAGTTTTGTACAAGTATCTCAACTAGAAAGTCAGGAACATCAAAGAGCAGACCAGAACAAAAATTACTATAAGAGAAAGTCTGCTGGTTTCATGAAAGGAAGGACAAAAAAATCTGCTCAAGTACAGGTTTGTGGGAAAATATAAGAGAGAGGATTGGAAAGAAGTCTCCAGAAAAGAGATGGGCAGAGTGCCCATTGGCACCAAGTGCCAATCATGTACAGAAAGAGCTGATGATATGTCTGAAAGGTATAAAGAAGGAAACAATGGAAGAAAGAGAAGACTGAGTGTCTGAGTTAAGATTCAGATTAAATTCGAGTTTAGATAGTGATGTGAATTGCTCAGGTCTAGTTATAGGGAAATTATGGAAGGGGAAGGAGGGAATGGAGAAGGTTTTTTGATCCATCCTGCCACCAAGAATGGAAGTTTCTGAATCAGTCTTGAAGAGGATGAAGAGAAACAAACAAAAGTCTGCGCTGATCTGTACATTGATATGTAGAAATAAGATTAACTGCAGCTACCACTTGATCTATTGATTAGATGCCACGAGATGATGAACTGCCAGCTAATGGCAAGCTATTCCTCAATTCCATCTAGGTGCAGTGGAGTAAATCAATACATAGCAGATATCTGACTTTTATTGCTGGTTTGCAGGGAGGAAAACCAGTAAGTTGCTACATTCTTTTAGATATGTACAATACAGATATGAACCTTAGGAACTACATTTGGTTCTTAGATTTCATAGGACAATTAAATGTTTTTTCTTCAGTGGACTGACTACACTGTCATTATTGCAGCCTTAATCCCAGAAGTATCACCAGCTTCATGGCTCAAGCCACAAAGTGGATTTCTACCTCAGAAATAAGAGGAAAGTCTCTACAGGAGATGCAGATAATACCTGGAACTTTTTCATTACTGGAACAGACAGTTTAAGTCAACTGTGGAATTCTCATTAAAATTCTGGAGTATGACTTTCATCCTGTCCCTTATGCCGAGATTGGACCTTCTTGCCCTTAAACTTAATGAATTTTGACAATGTTTATGATAGTATTTCTAGAAGGTGGAAGAAGAATATTTTTTCAAATGTCACTTTGAATATTTGGAGGGTTATAGTGCTCTCAAGCTGAAAACCCAAATTGTAGGATCAGCAATATCAGTGACCAGATGTCATATACTTCAGTGCTGGGGATGAATATGGTATTAGTGTCTCTCCAGATTTAAAAACTCCTTGAGATGAGTTTTATAAAAGTTTTTAAAAGGAAGATATCAGTTCAAAATGCTATTGCTTCAATTTAACATGTTTATTTGAAATAAACAATGGAAAAAACATGGACACACTGCAGCAAGACCAAAGAATAGTCATCAATATGGTTGGGAGCCAGTATAAAGACAGGATGAGAAACCTGAATTTGTTCTACCTGCAGACAGAAGGCTCTGTGGAGCATCATACTGCTGTCTCCAGCTGCCTGATGGAAGAGTGCTGAAAAGATGGAGTCACTCTTCTCAGAGGTGAACAGTGATGCAACCAGTGGCAACAGACAAAAGCTGAAACATGCAAAAATTTCCATTAAAGATTAGAAAAATCTCTTGCACTGCAAGGATGGTCAAGCAGTGGACCAGATAGCCCTAAGAAGTTATGGATCCTCTGTATTTGGAGCTGTTCAAAATTTGAGTGTATATGGCTCTGAGTCATTTGATCTAATTGGACCTGATATCCACAAACTAAACTATTTTGAGCCTGCTGACACTGTGTACACAGACTTCTGTAGTAAGTAAACCCAGAAATTCCCTGCCTTTGAAGTAAAATAGTACTGTTTTATGCTTTAAACCAACCCCCTACTGGCTTCACTAAGCTCCCTGTATTTCTAATACCGAGAATTTGCTAAAAAGCCATTCTGTATTCATCTTCTACAATACCTCCACAATTTCCAAAAGCTTAATCATACCCCAACCTCAACCTTCTTGTCTCCTGTTTGGAGTGTATTAGCCTTTATAGTTTCTCCTCATAAGGAAGCTACTCCATCCTCTTAATAATCTTAGCTATCTTTGTACCTTCTCCACACTGTCCTTGATATGCAGAGACCAGAATGGCATTCAGAATCCCCTCCCTTATTCTGGATACCCTTTCTGATGATTTCCAACATTCTGCCAGCCATTTTTGCTGCTTAACGTCAATAAAAAAATATATTTGGTTTAGTAATGAAATTAAAAATTATTAATCCCATCATGCCATGTATTAGTCTTTGAGTTACACTGTGAGCTTATTTATTTACCTCAGCCTCAGTCATAAATTCATAGAATGGTTTGGATTGGAAAGGCCCTTAAGGATCACCTAGTTCCAGCCCTTCGGCTATGGGCAGGGACACCTTCCACTAGAGCAGGTTGCTCAGAGATCCATCCTGCTTGGCCTTGAACACCTCCAGGAATGGGACACCCACAACTTTTCTGGGCAACCTGTTCCTAATATCAAATTTAAGACTACCCTCTTTCAGTTTTGATTCCATTAAATAGCGTCATGTTTTGAATAAGTTTACAAATTTCTTATGACAATGAGCATGTCTTCTATTTTATTGTGATGTGCCCATGATACTCTTGAGCATCCTTCAGGCCTGATAGGCAGGAATGAGAATACCAGGTATAGTATCAAATGTGAATTACTGTACTTTGGGGCTAACAACAAGTAATTTTGTTACCAGTTGGTTTACTAATACCCAGAGATTTAAAAAAATAGGGATTATAAACTGATTATATGATCGATCCTAAGCAAAAGTGTCAACACTGGAGGTGATTTTGGTATGAAAAATCATGCAATTTAGGATTAACTGGGTAATGCAAAAAGGGGATTGTCATTACTGCCATTGGCAGTACCGTCAACAGTAAATTCTAAATTGGAATGCTGTGCATCAGCTTAGTCACCAATTTCCACAAAAAAAGGGAAAAATGCTGGGATGGTCTAGAACTATTGGGGGGCAGGGGGGAAGGAGGAAGAGTCAAAGAGCTCACATTATTAACCCAGCAAAACAAAGTCTCAAACGAGATACAATTTCTCTCTAGAAATATAAAAGGAGCAACATCAGGGCTGGGAAGACCTATATAAATCAAAGCAAAACACCAACACAAATGGCCATGAATAAATTTACATTAGAAATTGAGGACCACAACCAGAAGAAAGAGAGCAGTGGGTTGCTACAGGAGGATTTAATGTTCAGTCAGTTATTAAAAATTGCTCAGTCTCTCCTAGATCATGCAGACTTACTTGAATGGTTCCCAAGAGCAACCACCTTTTCCAGCTGGGAACAGCCAAGCACCTTGTCCCTTTATTCTGTCATAACAACCAAACATTTACTCTGTTTAGCAACCAAACAGGTTTCTGGTCTCATAAAGAGGTATTGGTCTCATAAAGAGGCCTCAGCAAATAATAAACCTCTAAAATTCCAGAAACTAGATAGTGAGTGGAAAAAAACTCCCATAAGAGGTTACACAAAAATACAAAAGATTCAAACCAAGATGGATATTTTTAGGGCTATAGATATATTCTATTTGCAAAGTTGCTGTTGTCTGCATCTGCCCTGAATTGTTCCTCTCTTTCTGCCTCTAAAACAATGCTATTGGATTCTATTCAGCAATAGATCTGTTTGGTCTCAGCTGGAGAACTTTGTTTAACTGCTTTTTAATAGCTCTTAAGAGAGTTTAGAGAGAAGGTAACACATGCAGAAACAGTGTTGGAAAGTACTCTCTTGTGAAAGGACAGGAGCAGTAAGCCTGCCCAGCCTGGGGAGAGCATCTGACATGTGCTCAAGATACTGACAACTGGGACGTCATGAAGAGAGATGCTCTCACCCAGTGATGTGACTCAGGTCCTTCCTTCCAAGGAAATGAGATTATGAACTGTAGACTGTCACTTCTCAGGAAGCTGAGAAGCCATTTACAGAAGAAGAATCAAAGATCTGGTTCTAGATCTCAAATTAAAATAAAAGGTGAAGTCCTGCTTTCCTGTTATTTATTTTCATATTGCCCGCAAAGTTCATTTTTCACTCAAATATTCCACATGTCAAATATGGAAAGGAGCATGAAGTTTAAACCATCTCTCTCTTCATGCCACAGTGCTTATTCTGGAAACCAAGGAGGGTCTTCAAATGTAACTTTTGTTCCTTACAGCTTCTGGTGATGTTAAAAGAAGTAACAGTCTGGCATTCGTGGGAGAAAACAGCAATCTAATTGATCCATTTTGCTCTTTTTCTTGTTAATAATCATTGCAGCAAAATAATTTCTGCTGAAAAATGGCCTCATAATTTTTCAGCCCTCCTCCTGGATTTCTACTACATACAGCAGTCATAAGGAGACGTGGGGGAGCAAATATTTGCCTAACATACCAGTTAAAGTCTATGAAGTGTGAACGTAAATAGATCAATCCAGATTGGAAAGCCCCATCCTCAATGTTTTGTTTATTCAGTATTGCTCCATTCATCCACTTCAACAAAAGATTACAGACAGAATGACAAATCATGATTATAGACAGGCTAAGTGCTTCAATTGCCTCTTTCCCCTTGGTCTGAGCAGGAAATGATGATCACTCTCCTATTAGATTTCATAAAAATCTTTCTTATTGAGAAATAAAATGGGGGCAGGGGGCAGGGGGCAGGGTTTTTGGAGAACCTGCAAATGTTCCTGTGAAGCAGATAATTCTGCCTCTTGGCAACTTTTCAAAAGTTACCAATATCAGGCAGAAAGTCAAAGAGCAACGAACTGGATGAGGGCAAGCCCTCCTAGGGAAAGAAGAGAAAAGCTTGAGGATGCATGTACGTGCCCTACAGGGAAGCTTTCAGATCAAGATCCTTTCTGACTCATTTCTGGTGTCAGCTCAGTGTAAGTTAATGATCACTTTGATTTTTCAAAAGAAGCCAAAATTTCTCTCAACTGATTACTAAAACTGCACAGAGCATATTATTAACCACATAAAGGCCTGATTCTGTCACTAGTAGCAACCAGGCTTGCTGCTCTATGTGCATCTCATAAAAGCCATGGGGGTTTCCTGCAAAATAAACAGCCTGCTGCAGACACTGCATCTCACAGGACATGTGTGCCTCAGTAGGATGCCCAGCCTCCCGGGAGACAAGCTCAGGTGAGGAGTCTCTTGTCACACCTTCTCACTTCTGCAAAGCTGTGACCAACAATAATGATATGTCAGCAATTTAACGAAAAGCAAAATGTCCACTTTCAATTTCAAAGTTTTCCTTCACCCTGTTGCTTTCCAAAGAGTTCCCAGGAGCTGGATGTATTTCCCTGAATTCTTTCAGCTGTGATTTCAACCATCAGCCTTCTTTTGCTACCCAGTATGCCTGCCCTGTACTTCACTCAGGGGATGAAAATCCAGCAGCTGCCCACGAGGTCTTGACTTTAATTTGTGCCAGCACAGACAACTTATAACTAGTGAGAATAACATTCACAGGTGTGCCTCTCCTCTGGACAGGCATCCATACACAAAGCCAACGATCAGAAGGTGTAATGCTCTGAGGCCTAGCCAGGGACCTTGAAGGAACCAAGAGGACCCCACAAGCTGCTGGAGAAAGCTCTCCTGCTGCATCCCCTGGCCAGCTGGGGCTGCAGCCTTGTGCTTGACAGCTTAATGAACCAGCTCAGAAATGTGGCAACTGGTCAGGTATGGAGCAGGAGAAAAAAAGGAGTATCAGGTGACTCCTTGGAAGAAAGGCAACTGGTGGAAGTTTCCCAGCCTTGCACAGTACATGGCTCATGAAGGGACAAGCTGCTTACTGGAACTGTCCAATGCCTCCAGACTCTACATCCAACTCAGACTATAACCTCTCCTATCCAAGCCCCCTGCTCCTTTAGAGCCCAACTCACAAGCACCTCCTCATCGAAGTTGCTTTCCATCCACCAGGACAGATATCTGTAAGTGAGCATACAGCTGCCATTTGAAAATAAAATACACCACACCCTCAACAAACTAAGTGTTGTGATGAAACAAGCAGTTACTTTAACTCAAAACCTAAGTAAAAATACCAAGCTCCTACTCAGAGAGCAGGTTGACAGAAGAGAAAATCCTGTTTAGTTCTGTTTGCATTTTCTCTAGCAGAAGTGTAGAACCAGTGCAACAACTGTAATTTACTATAATTTAATTATTCAGGCATTTGTCCTCTCTACTTTTATTTGGTGCTATCCTGAAGTAAGTTATTGAAATTTTAGAAGACGGAAAATCAAGAACTTGTGAACTGAGATGTTAAAAAAGAAACCCCAACCAAATAAACCAGTATTATCTCTTTTAAAATTCAAGGAATAATTCTTTACTTTAAAGAAATGTTATAAAAATATTATTATTTTTAGCACATCATTCACTTTCCTGTTAAGTATGCATTCCTGTTTCTATGAAATAAAAAGTTAAATTAGCAATAAATGACAAAATGTAATTTTATTATTTAAACTATATTTAACATTTGTAATATCATTCACTCTCTTTTTGGTTTTCTAATAATTTCTTAGACCTCCTTGCATATAAAACCAAAATAAATTTAATTGAAGTTCACCTTTAGCACAACCAGTCTTCAGCAGACTTCTGCAAACTGTCCAATTATTTTTGCACCAGGAATGTATCCTCTTGCTGCCATACTAGAGATTAGAAGGGACTTTCTAACTCCCAAAACAAGACCAAACACTCAGCTGAATCCCTCAGACCCACTAGTTTTCCAACCAGGCTTATAGCTTACTAAAGTACCAGCATTTTTTTCACCATCACCTTCCATTTTTCTCCTCTTTTTCCACAAAGCATGCTATGTACGAATGCCTATGGCCAAAAATTGTCACAAGCTTTTTGTGGCAATTCACCATTCAATTAACAAATTATGTTTTAAGCTTCAGCACACACAAACCCAAACTGTTTTAATTTCAAAAGTGGATCCATAGAAATCTTCTAGCACATTGTAAACTGTCACTGGAAATATCTCTGTGTTTTCTATGTTTTCCTTTTCCTGGTAGAATACAAAATTGCAGTTGTGCAGTTCATACCTAACAGTAATTTAAATGAGATAAAGAACATTTTAAGTTTCTTTAAAATGAGCAATATAGAATTAACCACCTTGTGGGGACATGCTTTGTTATTTTCTCATCTTCAAGGATGACGAAATTAAATCTCCCTTGTCATTTTTAAGCTGTTTGATTGACACAATGAAGTATACAAAAACTTAAATCACACAGCCTCAGTGTAGCTATTACATTTATTCATGTACTATGTAGTCCAGGAACTAAATAATTAATTGAAAACAAATAACTTTTCCATTTTCCATTAATTTGTATACCCTTTCCTTCAGCATTATCTGTTGCAAATGATACAATATCATGATGATGCATTATCAAAGTTCAAAGCTGGAGTCTCAGACCTAGAGACACTAGTAATGGAGTATTATTAATGTCTTGAAAATAATCATGCATATGGTGGATGTTTCTGCTTTAAACTGTGTAGCTAAAAACAATTATGGGAAACATTTTAATATTTCCATTATTTGAGTCCAAAATAAATACATGCCCATTTCAAAAGCCTTCATTTTCTCCTATGAAAAAAAGGATATAATATATTTTTAACAGACAGAATATCTGTTGTACTGGGATCTATAATTTTAGCAAAGAGAACCTTAGAAAACAACATTAATTTGTCATTACTCAAGCTTTGGAGGCGACCATAAATTCTATTGTGCATTTTTTGTTGACTCTTAAGGATTTTTATTTTTATAGATGTTAGGAAAAATTTCTGTGTGTTTTATTTGAAGCCACGCTGAAATTGTTAAGACCTGCTTTTGCCTTGTATCTGGCAATCCACTATGACTAACTGTGAAATTTCTGCATAAGCCAAAGTAAGTCTGGAGTGGGATATTACAATACTGTCTTCACTGAACCAAGCATCCCATTGCTCCTTTCCACCTGGAAGGCATTCAGGGTTGAGCATTCGGTACCACAGCAAGAAGGTGACATGCCAAGGTGCTCCCTGGCATGTCACTGTGCAGCTGGGATGACAAACTCTGCAGGAAGAACATGACCTCGAGATGGCCAGCCCCAGTCAAAACAGCCCCTGGAACCACATTTCCAAGCCTTGTGGCAAGCACTAGCTGAACCTGTACAGAGAACATCCCTACTCACAAAGCCATCAGCACACCTTTCCAGGGATATTCTTGAGTGCCAGTGTCTGATGTAAGTTTAGAACAGCAAAGAGGCCAGGGTTAATGCAATCTTTTAAAGGGCAAAAATGAACAACGATTTATCTTTTGTGTGTGTGAACTTTATTTCAACCTTGGCTATAGACACAAGGAAAGGGTATTGCATTTTCTTCTTGCCCTTGAGTTTAAGTTTTTGCCAAAAGATGTAGTTTCTTTGGGCTGCCTTGATCACTGAAACAAAGTTTAAGCAAGAGTTGCCCTGCTTAGTGCTACTTTTCAAATCAACTTTTACCTTACTCATACAGCAAATTAGAGACTGTTATACTGAGGAAGCTGTAGAAGTGCAGCATGAATCCTTCATCCAATATCACTGGCTCTTGGAGATCTGAAACGAAAACTGGTAGACCATTTAAAACAAACTTATTTTCAATCTAATTAAGAAAAAAAATCTCCATTTTCAATTACTTTTTGCTTAAGTTAAAGGGTTTACTTTTATGTGTGTGTGTCTGTGTGTGTGCATGTGAAACTCCAGCATGTACTGGGATGAGCTTATTGCTGTTCATGTTACAGTACAGCAAGACTGCCTCCACATGTGCTCTGAGTGAGATATTGGATGGATTTTTTAGGAAATTCAAAGCAGAAACAAAGGCTTATTTTGCTTATTTTACAACTGTCAATCTGAGGTGGTTTAGGGGTTTTTATGGGCTCATAAAGGTAGCCAGGTTTATTTAAGTAAAAGGACCAAGTTCCTGCTTTTTGGTCAGTTTTGTGCAAAAAAACTGGGAACTGTTCATAACAATTTCTCAGTAGGAAAATTAAGCAATCTTGTGTCCAAAGAAGGGAGCCTGTTGCAGGGACCTCCAGGTAAGCTGCCCTGTGCACAACACACTGCTCTGCAGACACCAGCTCACATCCATTAGACCACAGCCAGCACACACTTTGCCTGGATGGCTGTCGGAGCCAGCACCATCCTCCACACCCCTTGCTGCACCTCCAGGTCCAAGGGCAGCACACAGCCCCGCTGTCTCTTGTGCCCACAACCTGCTTAAGCCCTGATATAAGGTAAAATATATACTAAGAAGGTATTGACAGCTCTAAGCTAAGTCTCAACTTTTCCTTGACTTCCTGATCGCTTTGTGTTTGAGCTTGTGCCTGTCAAGCTGGCTTACTTGTCTTCTTCTGTATCAAAATAAAAGCATGGCTAGTTTAAAAGGGCTGACAACAAAATCCTCTAGTCTAAATGAAAGAAAGCAAATCAAAACAAAAACCCTACCTCAGCATAATCATCGGTCTACAACATGAGAAAGAAAAAAGTGACAGCAATCCACAGATTTTTAAATTATTTTTATTGATCCTCATTGATGTCCTTGCTGAAATGTGAATAAAAGATTAAGTCATTTTCTGAGGTCTATTAAAGACCTTTCTGATAGCTTAACCAATAATAACTGTATAAAAAACTCAGCTGGGTAGAGGCAGTGATCCTAAAAGGTATCTTTATAATAAGGGAAGAGTTCCCAGAGCTGCCACAGGGCAGCATACTCACCCTTGTATACACCAGGTGTATTTCTGCATGGAGGTTGAAGGGAAGAGTACCAGCATGGGCATCAACTCTGCTGGTTCTGCCCTGCTACAGTGTATTGGATTTGCACAGCCAAGCTTTGGTAGCCAGGGGCCTAAGGAGGTGGCTTCTATGAGAAGCTGCTAAAAGCTTCCACTTTGTCTGACAGAGCCAATCCCTCATAGCTCCAAAGACACATGTGCCACTGGTAAAGTCTGGGCCAATTAGAAACAGTGGTAACACCTCTGCAGTAACATATTTAAGAAGAAAAAAAACCCAAGTTATTGCATGTTTGTAATTGAGTCCAGAGAAGAGTGGGGTGAGAACATTCTGCAGACACCAAGGTCAGTGAAGAAGGAGGGGGAGGAGGTGCTCCAGGCATTGGAGCTGAGAGTCCCCTGCAGACCCTAATGCAGACCATGGTGCAGATCACTAATTAGATCCTCATTATTTGAAGAATATTTTGCTTTATGTGAATTAAAGTTTTTGTTGAAGTAATCTAAATGATCTACTTTCAACAGAAAAAACAAGATGAAAAGTGAAAAACCAAATTTTAACTAAATCAGTTTTTTTACATGCTCATGCAAGCCCATAAAATTCTTTTCACGCATTGTGGTAGTAGCATAGCACCCACCTTCTCCCTGACTGACACATGGGGACAACCAACCTTTTATGGCGAAGCTGTGCCCCTGCAGCCCATGGACGTCCACAGGGGTGCACCTCCAACCCATGGAGAAGACTCACACCAGAGCGGGCGCATGCCTGGAGGAGGCTGTGACCCCCTGGGAGTGTGGAGAGAGGAGCCTACACTGGAGCAGTGTGTCCTTGAAGGACTGCACCCTGTTGGGAGAGTGACCCATGCTGCAGCAGTTTGAGGGGGACTGCTGCCCATGGGATGGGCTCATATTGCAGCAGTTCGCAGAGAGCTGTTGTTCATGAGATGGACTCACATCAGAGAAGCTCACGGGGAACTGTCTACCGTGGGAGGAACCCCACAGTGCAGCAGGGGAAGGGCTCCTCTCCCTGAGCAGCAGGAGAAACCACAGGTGATGAACTGACCATAACCCCCATGCCCTGTCTCCCTAAACTGCTGGAGAGAGGAGACAGAGCTGGGAAGGAGGGAGGGGTGAGGGTTTTTAAGGTGTTTTTAAGGTCTTATTTTACTTCTCATTATCCTGCTCTGATTTTGTTAGTAATAAATTCAGTTAATATCTCTAATTCCAGCCTGTTTTGCCTGTGCTGGTATTTGGTGAGTGATCTCTCCCAGTCCTTATCTCAGCTCATGAATCCTTCATTATATTTTCTCTCCCCTGTCCAGCTGTGGATGGGAGTGATAGAGAGGCTTTGGTGGGTGCCTGGAGTCTGGCCAGCATCAATCCACTACATAAGGGAAAGGCAGATAGAAAAATTTATTGTTGTTAGTAGTAAGTTATGATTTGACTAGCACAAGGAACTTATTTGCTGAATTATCTTTAAATCATCACATTTCAGAGTAGAACCACAATTTAAATATGGGAAATGTTATTTGCTGTATATGTATTATGTTATTAAGCATAATTAAAGTTGAAAGCCATGAACCACACTCAAAGCTACTGCAAGGCTATGAACATTTCTGTGGCCAACAAAATAAAGTACCATATGCTGGAGGAGTCAGCAGGCAAGAAGTAATACACTTAGTAGCCTAAACTACAGTATGCTGTGGGCCAGTATCTGTGGAAATATTTCAGAAATGAGTAATGAATAACTATTCTGAGAACCAACTATGTGACTGCAAACATCATCATTTCTAGATATGTAGACTGCCAAAAACTAAACCTAAACTTTGGAGAACAAAATCTGTCGTTTTATGGGCACAAAATTCTACAGTGCCCTGTTTGAGGCATCTCAAAGATAACATATCTAGCTAAAATATTTCACCTCTTGACTTTTCTATAAGCCTTGCTGTGATTTTTTTCAGGCACTAAGTCACACAGAATATTCTATGTTTCCTTTGTACCCTCAGAAGCAGACAACAAAAGCTTTTTTTTTTTCCTTTATGTTATGTTTTATTCATAACCATTGAAAAGAAAAATTGAAACTCTGGTGCAAGTCACTCTTTAGACTTTTCTATTAGAAAATTGAATCAGAATTGTAAATGGTTTCAGACAGAGATACCCAGGACCAGCACTGGAAACAGAGCAAAAACTAACACAGACCTAGAAAAGGCAGTTCCACAGTAATGTTTTAAAATGCAACTGAAATGAGATCTGATTTGCACCAGGATTGCCACCAGAATCATTCACTAGGAAAAGAACAAAAAGACAAAAAATAATACCTGCACGCTTCATTAGACTCCAGAAGAGATGTGTTCTGTGGCACACATCCTCCTGCCACAGCTCTGGACTCTGAGCACGCTCAAGGGAGCTAACTCTCCCCAGAAAGGTCACCGCTGGCAAGAGTGGTGCAAACATGATCCACGATGGTTCTCCCTCAACCAGAGGCATCTGATCTAATGCTTTGGGATGTTCTCAGCTAAAAGAGAGTTTCTCCATCTCTACTGGAACAATCCTCTTTCTTGACCTGCATAGCACTGAAATGGTGACAGCCAGAGCCTGATTCTCTTTCACTGCTATTTCTGATATCTGATACTTGGTAAAAATGCCCTCTAGGCTAGAGGATGTACAACCCATGTTCCCAGCCAACAACACAGAGGCTGCATTAGCAGAATGCACTGAACTGTAGCTGGTTTCAGTCTTCTACATTCATAGGTAGCCATGAGGAATAAATCCCACCTTAGAGGAGCTGGACAATTTCATCAGCTCATATCTGCAGCCAGCTTGTCCCCAGGTATGTGGAGCACAAAACTTCAGCTCTTTCTAAGCAAAGGGCCAAAGAGATAAAGAGTCAAAACATGCTCTCTAAAGAAGTTGGTATCTGACCTGTTCCTGTTCCTCTAGCTCTGCACAAATTCAACTAATGAAATACTGAGAAGAAATTGTGTCTTTTTTATGGGAAAAAAAAAGGAAGAAGAAGGGATCCTGGGGGCTACAAACTTAGAACAGCTTCTGTAGAGATAGATCACTGACTGAGAAAAATATAGTAGTTATGAGATGTTTAGGCAATTAATCACCATTTAGATTACACTACATTGGTATAAGCGTATGAGAACATATCAGGGCTCTATAAGGAGGGCTATAGAAAAACCCATGCTATAGCCCCATGTAAATAAAACTGAAATACCTTTAAAATAACCTATTACTTACAATATTTCTTTCTTTCTTTTGATTGCATTAAGCAACACTTGTGAATTTATCAATAGTGGGGTTTTTTTCCAAAAGAAGGGGCACCCCCCACTGTTCTCTACCATGTGTGGACAGAGCACAAAAATCAGTCACACTCCTTTAAATACCACAAAACAAAAAAGATAAAAAACCCAAATGAGCTCATATTTATATAAACACTATTACATTTGTGTCATGTACTTTTTATATCCAATGAACTGTAGCCTTAGAATGTTAACAAAAACCATAATGTTTGCATCCACAGTTTAAAAAACTTACAATTGATAACAGGAGTCCAATGCATTTTATGCACACTATTTATCCACTTTATTTGAAAAGTGGGGTTGGGAAGAAAGCAAGGAAACCATCAGGGGCCTGATCCTGCTCCCATCAAAGAAAGTGGGAAGTTTGCCATTAAGATGCTGGATGGTGCCTTTGGTTTTGCTGGCAGAACTGTATGTGAGTTTTTGTTTCTCTTGTGGCTAAAACACAGTCATTTGCTGCCCTCTAGAAGCAGGCTGACACATACACTTTAGTTTACTTCAGTACAGACCTTCTCGCTGTAATTTTAAAAACCTAACACCTAACAACAATGAATAGCAATGTCAAAGGACTAGAGGGATGGGAGGAGCTACGAGGTACTGAGAATTTTGAAGTGTTCTCTAAGTTCAGTTATTTGATAACATCACCGATTATTCTGTTTGAAACATGTAACAGTGCCATGTATCATTCCTGGGGTTATCAAAGTTTCAAGAAGAAATTAACTCAGATGATTGCTTTATCCTGCTTAATAAAACTGAAAATTAACAGAATAGAATAATGAGTGCTTTATTTAAAGCCCAACCCTCGCCACACTGATACAGGACACTGAGAGGAATGGGAGATTCATCAGGTTAGAACAAAAAATCACAAAATAAATAATTGTGTTCCAATTATGTGGAATATTTTGATAGTTAAATCTTTTATTGCTTCCAAAAGTAGTAGCAATCTCATCAATCTCATCTAATAATAATAATTACTTATCAAGTGTTTAGAATTTTTTTTCAATTTTATTTTGGTTTTTTTAGTAGGGGAAAAACAAGCCTAAAAACACTGGGAAGTGTGTGGTTTCCACAAACTCCCCGATGGCCTAGGAACGAAATTTATTTTAATTTTTTATAAAAACCAAACAAACAAACAAACGAAAAACAAACAAAAAACCCCAAACCTTCTAACTTCAGCTCCGAGAGGTTAAAGAATCCAAGCATGAAAGCAATGAATGAATAGCACTCAAATGTCATGATACCATCCAACCATCATCACGTAATGTAATTAGATTACAAGTAACAAGTATACAGTTTTCTTAGATTTTTATTTTTTCATTTATTTAATATTTCACTTCCATCACAAGTGGATTTTATGTCCGAAATATGTAAAAGTATAGATATTGTTCTAGTACCAGTCCACAAACAGCCAAATGCCATTCAGTTATATCTCACACCATGCTGATTGCTATATTATGTTCCCTGAAGTGACAAAGGACTTGCAGACCAAGTTTTGAACAGCTGAAAAGTTCTTGGTTCTCCTTACATCTGACTAATACTATCAGAAAAATTTCTTGCTTAAGGATATATGCACTAACCTACCAAAAATCAATTCATGTTTAGCAGCCATAAAAAAAAAGTCCTAGAATCACCAAACTGTTTACATAGAAAAAGACTTTTCCAACCTGTCAAGTCCAACCATTAACCCTGTGCTTGCCTCTCTTCTCAGTACTTTGACAAAAAAAGTAAGCAGGACAGGCTTGCAACTTTAAATCTGAAGTTAGGTACTCATAAGATTCAAAATGAATGTGACTGTTGTTGATACATGACATTTCACAGACATGTATCACAGATGCAGACCTTCAAATTAATATTTTGACAAGTGAAATATATTTCTGATATCTCATTTAAACGTCAAAATCTAGGTAAAGTGAATCTGTAGTTGCTTACATCTCCTAATAAGCATTCATTAGTAATGCCAGTGTTTCACACTTTCCAGAATTGAGTCTGAGTATTTTTCCTTTGAAGTGTAAATCGAAGATTCAAGAAGTCTTTTCAAGTACACTCTCCCCCTAACCACGTCTATGCTATTTTTACTTCTAATTTACTTGTCTAAAATCAAACCTTGTTTAAACTGGGGTAAGGTAAGCAGCAATATTGAGACAAGCAGCAAGGTCAAGACCAACGGTCCAAAAGCTTAAGCAGGTTTTCTGTGAATAAAAAAATAGTTCAATAGTCTTCCGAAGAACAGCAGCAAGATAGAGTTTAATAACTTTGATTATTTGAATCAACTGCAAGGTAAATAAATGTGTATACTCCCACACTAAAATACAGACAGAAGGCGCGTCGTGCATGTCAGGCCCTGACCAATCCAGACCAGCGTAAGGTTAGCTATTTTACCTTAAGGAGTGAATGTCAAGCCAGGTACTCCGAAAGTTTTCCCAGATTCTGGCTGTGGAGCTTTTAGCTAAATAAAGTATGGTGTGGATGCCACCTAGTGGTAGTGGTTATCACACACCAGTGTCTTCAGCATGACCTCACGCCAGGCTAACACTTCAGTTGCAGAAAACATTCCCGGAATAGGCATTTGTCAGGAATGGACTATTACTATTGCAAAAAGAGAGAAAATAATTCTCTAAGGAAAAAAAAATGATTCCTACTGCTAATGACAGAACTGTCATGGACTTAAATGAAACCAATACCAACTTCCTTTTAAACCTTATAAAATGCTTGTAATCTTCTGGGAGCAAATTCAAGGCTGATCAAGAGACCAGATCTGTAGTTCAGATTTACAGGAAACCTCCCAGAGAGATCCCAGGTGTACCTAGGAAAGACCCTCTGTGTATAACTGATTCTTTGGGTTTATATACACTGGTAAATGTCATAGGGCCGTGAAACAAATACAAGTATTGCTTACTTGTCTTATCACTACCCTATTTTTGGTAGGTGTGAATTGTTCTCTCTCAGACAAAGTATAGGCACAGTGCTGGGAACAATTTCCTCCAGGGAATGATCACAAAAGCCAGTTGGCTGAAATTGTTCCAGGTTTTCCATGCCCATTTGCTCTGCGATTAACTCCCTACATTCTCTACCATCCTTCAACATTATTGCAGCAAGGTTTGCAAATATCTCATAAACCACATCTGAGGACATATACAGCCTCAGTTCCATGCCACAAGAGCACTCATGAGGGCTATTTCATGCCTTTGCATTATTTCAGCCACGGTGACTTGGCAAGAGGCCTATAGGATCCATGCAGGCACACAGCATAGAGGTGAGCAGCTGGCTCCACTACCCCTACTGAGCCAGGAATTACAGCAAGACAGCTTGCTGTAAGACAACTCCTGCCACTCGTTGTTGGGATTTCTGGGAAGAAGCTGTTTATGTGAGAAGCAGTTTAGAAACATGCCCTGTCTATGATCTCATTCTTGGAGAGCATTATAGACATCCTTCAGGAATTCTGCCACAACTACCAGCATAAGTCTGGCCTAGAAGACCTTCCATTAAAAGGTATTGCACTTGGTACATGCTGGAGATACCTGGTTCAAATACATGAGCTCCATCCATATCATCACTCTACCAAGCTCACTCACTTCAGTTGTGAAAGACCTAGGAGAAATTCCCTGCCTGCTGAAGGGGGCAATCAAAGAACTCTGTACTCTCTGCTCTATTTTTCAGGCAGCAAAGTGACTTGCCACTAGTTTTGTAGTTTAATAAATACCAAATTGGAAGTGAGTAATTCTGACTTGCTTCTTCTTGTTGACTCATACTCATTTCAATAATAAAGTATGTCTGGAAAATAACTATTTACTAATTAAAATTATGTACTTTGTTAATAATACAAGTGTCTATTTAATTAATGTGTTTATTAACACAGTTATCTGAAAACAAAAGGCAGATTAGATTGCTTCTGGCACCAGCCTGAGGGGAATGGCAAAACAGCCTGGCTCCACTGCCTACCTTCATCAATCAGAGCCTTGGAAAGCTGAGCAGGCTGTGACAGTGCTACTGCCACTGAAGGAACAAGGGACACTATTGCAGAACAAGTAGCAGACCTGCTCTCCAAAACTTCTTTTCCTCATCATCTATGCACCAATTTCAAATAAATACTTTGGTTTTTACTAAAGATTTCCATGGGGATGTTTAGCAATAATCACTATCCAAAAGTCCCCTCTGCCCTCTCTTTCCAACAACAAAAGTAGATTGGCACAGGCCCTTTGTCTTTGGCAATGTTCACATTGTGCCCACACAGCTCAGGAACCTTGAGCAGGCTTCTAGTGAAGCATTCTGACAGCCTCATCTTGGATTTCTACAGTGCAACCAACAAAAACTGGAGCACCATTTGTTGATACTAATGAATAAGAACATTCAGAATCACATAGACCACGAATCCAAGAGATGTTTTCCAAATCCTTCACTGGAATATGAATCAGTACTCACCAAACGTTACTGAGATCATGGTGCGCATCACAACAAATATGATTACCTGAAATAGAGTATCAAATATCATAAACCATTGTCAACACAGAACATTTTCATCTGTCCATATTTGAGCAGTAGGTCTCAATGATAAACCAGAAACAACATAGATAAGTCAGGCTGGGGAAGCAAGCCAAGGACTTAGGGTCCTGCTACATAAATAAGAGTCTGGGAGAAACAAGTCTGAAAGTTTACATGGTAGAAAAAAGTGGCAGTAACACTGAACAAAACCTTACTGCTTGACAAATCACTGAAAACAAGACACATAAAAAAAAACTTGTAGCAGCATGTTCCAGACATATTTTGCATTTCACCTTTGAACTCAGTTTGCATAAAGAGAAGCACAGGAGCAGAAATACTTACACAAAGGTAAAACAAACAAAAGAACTTCTCTTAGTTTATAAAAAGAATAACACCTTAAAAACATGAATGCCTGTGCCGAACAAAGACCCTGCTAGCCTGACATCCTGCCTCTGCCAGCAGCTAAAGCTCTCTTACAGAAGTAAGGAAACAACAGGCAAATGCATAAATCATCAAGAGGTTGCTATGCTTTCACCAATACTGACAAAATGGATGACAGAAGGTTATACCGGCCTGCGGGTATTAGCCTGAGGAAACAATGTTTTACTGTTTTTCTAATTATGTTGACAATTTTTTCTCTAGCAAACTAACTGATTTTTAATTAAGATATCTGAAACTTGGTACTGGAGACTTGTGCATCAGAGAAGGATGTTTCCCAAAAGCTGCCTCTTGCTCCTGAGAAAACACAGAACTAGGAATAAGAGGTGATCTAGTTCCTGCATTAAGGGAACTGCAAACCCAAAGAAGTGAAATAGTAGGAAGAGGGAAACTGTTGCAGAAGGAGAAAACACCTGAAATTATTAAAACTCAATAATTCCCAACCCACTAGGTACTAAACCTCTCTGCTAAAATTAGTGCTGTTTGACATCCAAGTTCTACAGTGATTGCCTTTCAATTCATATAATAAGATTTGAAGCATAGGTGAACATGAAAATGGAACGTTATATAAAAAGTTTAAAGATTGAAAAAAAGACTTTCTAAAGTTATAAACACACTGTGAGAAAAGAAGTAGTAACATGAATATATAGGCAGCTCATCAACTACATACAGACTTAGTCACATAAACTGCAGTGCACAGATGAACCTCTGGACCTGTATGGATCACTCAATAATTACTATACCATATAAATTAATGTCAGTTAAATAAAACAGAAGTTGACTGAACATTCTCTTGGTATTTTACATATGTCTAGGACACACTCATTGATGAAATTCCAACCCAGAAATGCGGCTTTACCTTACTGATGGCTAAGGCATTCCCTAAATATGATGGAAGAAATTCTATCCCAATTCGTGTTCCTGAAGTTTCCACAGACTTATGCACACCCTGTTTTTTCTACCCAGCACTGGCAGGCAATTCTTCACTGCTGCTGAACGCTGCTGGAGTTTCATATTGTTGTTCAATAAAGCAGTACAGAGAATCTACTCAAGCTGATTTAAATCAGGAGAAGTCTGTTGCTTATCCTTTGGAGGAATATTGGAAAACACTGTCAATTGGATATTTCAGAGCTTTCTTATCTGCAGAATTTGTCATTTATAAGATGTCATCATCTTTAGTATGTTATTCTGGAAACTTACTTAGAGGTAATGAGCAGGAAATTTGGCATTACTTTCAACATAATTCTGCATAATTATTTCTAAATCATAGTACAAAAATATTTTTCCACTCCATGATTTATGCAGCTTGTGCTCTTGTACACTCTGATGACTCAAAATTTCAACAGGCCCTCATGACATTATTTTCAACTTTCTATGTGCAGCTGGAGCTGGTGGGCCATATATTCCAGGACTATCTGCAGCACCATATTAAGAACTATTAAGTCAAACCATGTGTGAAATCAGCATATACAAATTAAGTTTTTTAATGTCTATGCCAAGTACCATACTTCAGGACTGAAGTAGAATTAGTTTTCAATAACTGAAGATGAGCTGTCATTCCTCTTTCATGTCTTATTCCAATGACAAGTACTTCTTGAACTTTAATCACAAGCAACTTTTCTTTATTTTCAGTCTTTTAGCTTCTCATTAAGTGGCAGTCTCTGTTTCTCATTGACCCATAATTTGAAGCAAATAGAATTGTACTTCTTTTTACTCTTTGTATAGCACCTCATACAGCACCATGCTGCTGTTTATTAAGAATTTTGGGGTATTCTGAAACTTGCTTTGCTTGACCTTTCCCAGGTAATGAAGTCTAAAAAAACTCTAAGTAGAAGAATAGATGTTTTCGACTTCCAGAGCTCTTAGAATCTGTGAGTGAGAGGTCCTGCTGGAGTACAGGTCCTTGTGAAGAGATAAAACTACCTCAGGAGATTGTCCAAAGAACACGTCAAGGGCAATGACTTGTAATTAAGCAGGTGAGAGCAGGATGCTATCTGAGCACAAAACTGGTGGGGAAAAAATTAATTAACAGGATATGCCCTACTCTGGTATGTCAGTTTTCTGCATATAGGATAAAGTGCTCAGATGTAAGTGGAGTTAGGTGCAGAAAAGAATAAAATGGAATGGCGTGTCTCAGAAAGTATGACATATAAATAACATGCAGACAGTAGAAACTGCATAGCTGAAGGGGAATTTGGGGAAAAAATCTCCCTCAAAAAATCCATCCAGAGACGGATTGTACTGCACCCTGATAACAAGCAGTGTGATGCAGTCAAGAGAGGGGTAATAGAGTTGTAATTCAGTGGTAGTTGTGTGTAATGAATAAGATCTAAGAGTGATAAACTGGGATCTTGCTACACTGTGGGGAATTACAGGATTGCACAAAAACAAAAGTGACGTCATTATTTTCTAGGTCAATTAGCTGATTTATTAGATTATTAGTAGTGGGTGGATTTAACAATAAACATTGAAGCCTCTCCTCTCAGGCCTGCATTTGAGACAAATTAAGATCTCCAGGTAAGAGCTTCCCTCTCACCCTTGCATCCTCTGAAAGACATTTTTGGTTTAGATATATTAGTCTGTCAAGTCCTTAAGAGCTGCAAACCTTTGGAGTGAATTTTACAACTGATTTCACAAACTTGCCTTAAGAAAAACTGGCAACATTTTGTTTTAGCTTAAGTTGGTGCAGATCACTAATTAGATCCTCATTATTTGAAGAATATTTTGCTTTATGTGAATTAAAGTTTTTGTTGAAGTAATCTAAATGATCTACTTTCAACAGAAAAAACAAGATGAAAAGTTAAAAACTGAATCAGTTTCTATTCACATGCTCATGCAAGCCTATAAAATTCTTTTCATGCATGTGTGCTAATAGCATTCACCTTCTCCCTGACTGACACATGGGGCCAACCAACCTTTCATGACCCAAGGTGGGAATGGGAAGAGCAGAACCCCTTGGCCCACAGGTGAGGTCCCCAGCCAAGAGGGAAGAGACATTTCTGCACCATGACCAAGTATGACCTGACCATGTTATCCATGGGGGCCCAGCTGGACACCCCCTGGGTGTGGTTTTCCTTGGAGCAGGGGGTCTGTGAGGGGAAGCTAGATACCCAAGGAGACTTCCCAGACTGAGTGCCCCTCACCACTCTCTCCCAGGGCAGTGACTTTTTTCCTACTGGATATCCCTGAGTGATCCTTTGACCCTTAGATCTTCTGGGTACCCTTGAGTGAGAGGCCTCTTCTTTGTGTGTGTGCATGTGCACATGTATGTTTTGTGTAGTAACATAATCCCAGTGGGTATACCAAACCTGTAACCTGTTAAATGCCATGGGAGCATCACCCCTACCTACCTTGTTCATTACTTTTGGCCAATGGTTTTGTTTGCAAATTAAAGTTTGTTATCTGCATGAAGTTGCTGCCATGTACTTCTGTGCTAGCATGCTGACAGTTGTCCGAGTCCTTAGCTCCCATGGACCACTGTAATATCAGATAGGTTTGTGTTGGACACAGCACAGTTACCACTTTCCCCCTGCTTTAGACTCATACAGCATGTGCAGGGACTCTGAGACAGGACCAAGGCCACACAGTCCTGAAGTCACATTCCCAATACCTTACTACTACAGAGAGGGTGTTTCGGTTTTCTTAATGTTTTTGGTTTGGTTTGGTTTTATTCTTTTTTTTTTTTAAGATCTTCCCTGGTGCTCCATGGGATTTTTACCATGGCTGCTCAGCCTCGACAGCTCTCCCTTAGGTGAAGACAGGTTGGCCAGTTCCCCTGGTACTCCTTACCACTTTGCAAAAAAAGAGACTTTGCAAAAAAAGAGACTTTACAAAAAAAGTTCCCTGACTATTTTTTTGTTTTCTGCTCCTGTACCAACCCAGGCCTTGACACTGCGCTTGTCCTTGAACAGGCCCAGCCCCTGCCCTTGGGCGGGCTCAGGTGTAGGGAGCACCTGCATGACTCCAGTCACTAAGCAGTGATCCCCAGGGATCAGCATTGGGCCCAGTCCTAATCAGTATCTTTATTGGTGATCTGCAAGAAGGAATCAAATGGACCCTTCATAAATTTGCAGATGACAGTACATTGGGCAGGAGTGTTGAAGGGATCTGCAAAGGGACCTGGACAGAAGGAACAGGCCAAGACCAACTGTATGAGATTCAATAGGGCCAAGTGCCAGGTCTTGCACTTGGGTCACAATAACCCCCTGCAGTGCTACAGGCTGGGGGAAGAGTGTCTGGAAAGCTGCCCAGTGGCAAAGGACCTGGGTGTGGCTGGTTGACAATGGCTGAATATGAGCCAGTGTGTGCCCAGGTGGCCAAGACCGCCAATGGCATCCTGGCCTGTATCAGCAATAGTGTGGCCAGCAGGACCAGGGCAGTGACTGTCCCCCTGTACCGAGGGGGGTGAGGCCACACCTCCAGTGCTGTGTCCAGTTTTGTGCCCCTCAGTGCAAGAAAGACATTGAGGTGCTGGAGCATGTCCAGAGAAGAGCAATGGAACTGGGGAATGGTCTGGAACACATGTCCTGTGAGGAGTGGCTGGGGGAGGTGGGGGTGTTTAGCCTGGGGAAAGGGAGGCTCACAGGGAACCCCGTGGCTCTGGAGAGCTCCTTGAAATGAGGTTGTAGCCAGGTCAGGGGCGGCCTCTTCTCCCGGGTAACAAGTGATGGGACAAGAAGACATAGACTTAAGATTTGCCAGAGGAGGTTTAAGTCAGACATAAAGCGGAATTTCTTCAATTAGCAGTTGAAATGGGCTGCCCAGGGAGGTGGTGGAGTAACCATCCCTGGAGATGTTTAAGGAAAACCTGGAGGTGGCACTCAGTGCCATGGTCTAGCTGACACGGTGGTGCTCGGTCAGAGGTTGGACTCGATTATCTCAGCGCTCCGATCCCGGCATTCTCAGATTGTGGGACTGTGTGCTCCCCCCGCGGCGTCTCCCGGCCGGGGAGCTGCCGCAGCCCATCCCGCAGGCCGAGGGGCGGGACCGGGCCGGGCCCG
>VZTN01011143.1:1819-43688 GCA_013400515.1 Erpornis zantholeuca
GAGGTTTTCCTTGCCCCTCCTTTTGCTATTAATGTACTTATTTTAAAAAAAATCTTATTATTACCCTCTCCAGAAGCAGCCAGGTTAAGTTCTAACTAAGCTTTCACCTCTCCAATTTTGTTTCTGCATGACCTAAAGGCATCCTTAAGCGCTTCCTGAGTTACCTTCCCATTTCTCCAAAGGTGATACACTCTCTTTTCTTCCCTGAGTTCCTGTGAAAATCTCTGCTCAGACAGGCCAGTCTTCTTGACTGTCATCTCATCTTTTGGCACATAGGGACAGCCTGCTCCCGAACCTTCAGGATTTCTTTCTTAAAGTTTGTCCAGCCTTCCTGAGCCCCTTTGCCTTTAAGGGCTGCTCCCCAAGAGACTTTCCAAATCAGTGTCCTGAACAGTCCAAAATCCGTCCTAAACAAATCCACAGTGGCAGCTTTGTTTTGATGCCCCTCCTACTTCACCAGGTATTGAAAACTTTGATTTCATCACTACCTCAGTACTTTCTTCTAACCCAGCTGACATTAAATGTCGATATAAGGTCCCCACACAACCTGAATTAAGCAAAAGCCCTTAGGAAAGCCCATCCCACACCAGAATATCCCAGGAAAGCCACATCTGAATATTCTCCTGTCAGGTACCAGAACAGACACCAAGGTTTTTAATGTGACACTTAAGGGGAATGTGTTAACATAGTCTTAGAACCTTTTCTTTACCAAACATATGGTCCTTAAATTGACTCAGATAGATGTATTGCAAAACTAAGGAACAATCTGTGATGCAAAAGATTAGGCATTAAACGTGGGGGATTTTTTTCAATCTGAGAGGAATATTAAAGCAGCAATGGAACAGAATAAAAAAGAAATGGCATTAAACTAATTTAGGAGACCCAGGAAAGAGTAAAGATGGGCAGTTAAGATGCACTGAATTTGTCTTTCAAGGAACCAAATCTTTGAAAACTCTCTTTGTTCCAACATCACATTTTTTTCTAGAGCAGTACCTTCCAAAAATTCACCACTCAAATAGGTTTTTCACAAAGCTTCTTATAGTGTTGTTTAACAGAATATGCTATAGAAGTCTCCCTTAACAGCATCAGCTCACAACTAGAGAAACCACGGAAATGCCGTAATTAAAAAAAAAAAAATTAAGAAAGCAGTCATGTGCTTAAGTGAAACATATCTGAAAGCAAAGAAGCCTGGTTGTGTCATAAAAGAAAAGACCAAGAGATGCATAAATGACATGTTTTGGGTGGGAGAAAATTAGTGTCACCTGCACAGTGCTGTGTCTAAACTTACAAGGATGTGCAGTGTCCTCCTTACTTGCTGTTAATTGCCTACAAAACTGTATAGCTCTTATTAACCTGTAGCCAATGACAATTGTGCTTGTCATTTCTCTTCACTCAGTGAGTGAGGTAAATAAAAAAGTCCCTTCAAAACTACTCTTCATGAAGCTCTTTGAAGTTTGTACCAGTGGAATTTTCCATTTTGGCTATTTGAAAGAACTTCATATGCAAGTTATTCTCTAAATTATTCCCCTCATTCATCTTGAGATTGAGTTGCCTGATTTTTGTTAAATTAAATTTTTCAGTTGCAATTGCCAGTACCTAGGATTTTTTTATTTCAGACTGGGAGCCTGATCTACACTTAGTAAATGGAAAGCATGCCAAGCAGCAACAGTAAGAACATGGTGAGGTATGTGCCCTGTGTTTATCTATCCCAACTAAAACAATTTCTTGTTTGTTACACAGTATTATTACAAGTTACATATCTTTTGATCTGGTAAACCTACCAGAAAAAAATCTGATTTTCACCTTCTCCTATAGAACACTCTGATTCAGGAGTACCACACAATGAATGAAGTTACAAGGTACTCCATTCTCCTTTCTCACTGCTACTTGGAGCTGCTTTTAAAAAAATGAATTTATATTTGTTAGAAAAGTCTGAGAATCCTTCCACGGGAGCTCTATGAATAAAGTTACATTTTGATTCTCTAGAAGGCTTAGAATAAGACAATGAGAAAAAATGGGCAGAACCTAGAGTGAAATACTTCCTTCTGTTTTCAAGCTTTTAAATATACTAAAAGGAAAGGGATTATTGTGTTTTCTGCTTGTGAAATTTAAAAGGCTAACTTTAAAGAAAAAGGGGGACAAAATAATGAAGCCACAGACAGCTTGGCACTTGTGGAAATAAACTCACTTGTGTTGCTGCAGAGCCTGTCAGGATAAATTGATTTGGCCCTGAGACATTACACCCCACTGACCATGAGGGGAGCTTAGGCTGACTAACTTAGACTGAGCCATCTAATTTAGGGCAGGTAAATCTTGTCTTGCCTAAGATGATCTGTGTGTTTAAATGCCCATCTGTTTCCTGCACGCACACACCCCATCACCATTCTGCAGGCCAGAATATGAAATATTGTGTTATGATGGCTTTAGCTGGTGTTTATATAATAATTTCCTATTCACACCTGACACAGTACATCTTTTGAAGGCAAGTCTTCCACAGCCCTCTCTCAAAGGCAATGTGCAGGTTATCCCACATAACTTGGGATAGAGTCTTTAGACTATGCACTGTATTCCTGCCTCATATGTTAATGTAACCAAGGTATTTCTACAGTATCATTATATTTCCTTGTTATTTCTGGGACCTATTGAACTGGATACATGCAGAATTGCAGCAAAGGACTATTTAATAACATCACAATCAGAGATTCCAACATCACAAAACAGACATTGTTTGGGCCAGATTTGACTCTACTTCCCGGATGAGCTGCTCACAAACCATCCTTTGAAATGCACTGTAGGAGCAAAATGTACACTGTAATCCTCCTTTTTTTTTTTTGTTTTTCCTACAGAAAGAAGTATTTAAGCAAGCCCTGGAGCTCTGCATACCATTTTCACCACTGATTTACATTCTCTATCACAAGTGGAATGTTGTGGTTGCTCCCCTTTTTGATTAACCCATTTTCTCCTGAACACTAAGGACGAGTCATCTGCCTGTTATTTCACAGTTTGGGCCATTATTCCATGTTTCCCATTTACTCCTATGCCTTTTATCTACCTGAGAAAAGCTACTTTTCAAGCCACTAGTTTTATTTGGCTATTAATGGGGGAGATTTTTGTTTTGTTTTGCCTCCAGAGAAGTATTTAGTCAAGCTCCTGCAAAAAAGATTCCAAGCATGTAGGTGAGCCCTCTCACTCTGTTCATCATACTTGCTCCAAGCACAGTGCTTCTACTGGAAGAGATTTTATATCTAACTTCAGTGACTTCCCGAAAACGTCCCTAACTTTTCCTGCAGATTCCTTCTAGGTTGCACTAGCTTGGAATTTTGGGAAAAATACAGAAGAGATCTATCTTTTACTGCCCATCAGAGCCACCTTTTTTTTCCACAGATCTTGTCTATTTCCAAACACACATCCACACGCACATTTGCTTGCAGACATATTTTAAGTCACAAGACAAAAAGACAAGAGCTTCTTTCATTCATACAGATGAAAGGAACTGGTTTGTCCACCCAACACGACCTTCTCCAAAAGACAGACCACTGAACATGAGTCCGAGTTCTTGCTCAAGGTTATAGATTCCATCTGAGTTATGTTCTTCAGAAAAAACCCCGCTTCTGGTTCAAAAGCTTTAAGTTACCAAGAAAACTCTACAGCTTTGTGAAAACTCCACTACACGTAACTTTTAATGCATCACTTTAATGTCCATGCCCATAAAGTGATTATGGCTTCCCTTGAGCACATACAGTATTAAAAGCCCAATTATTAATAGAAAGGGTTTTACAACATGCAATTAAATTATACCTTTACTAATAATTTGAGGTTCTCAACATGTAAGCCATATACGTGCAGACGCTAAAATAATCTCACACAAAAACCTCCCATTTTCTGCTGTTCACTAGCTATGTATATGTATGTGTTGATTTTTTTAAAATATATATACATGCATTTCATTTTTAGCTTTAAGGCCCCAAAATTCACGGAGATTTGAAATCTCCTATTTTCTTTTGACTCTTGTCTATCTCTGAAAGTTCAGAACACAGATACGAAAACCATATCCATTAAGGATCTAAGGCAGAATGGTATCTTTCCTCTCCAAACCTTCAATTGACATATTATCTTTTTCTAGCAACTCACTGCCCTCGCACTCCACACTAGCACACGTGGCTGAGCCATATGTACCAGCTCACTGCCTTCTGGAATTGTGCTCTTACACCACTGGCTTTCTTAATACAGAGTTTCATAAATGCAGCATTAAAAGGACATTTAAGTGACAAAGGACAAAACACTCCCCGGAGAAAGGATTCATTTCCTGAGAGTTCCTTTGAGAAAAGCATTCTAAAGACTGTATTCCTCAGCTCACTCATCTGTCAGACAGCACACATTGCATCCACAGCATAATCCACATGATTATGTATTAAGTATTTAGAGATGTCACCCTCTGCCAAGTTGGCATTTGGGATACCAGTTCTTTTAGAGTGAATTTAAATAGTCCGGCCTTCTTTGTGCCTCAGTCCTTCAGCTTTAAAATGGAAATTATTCTCTTTACCCTCTTCTAATTAGTAAGACACACAGTGATAAAAAATATCTCAGCACCTACATGAAACTTTCTTTACTTCCTGAAAAAGAAGTAAAGCTTTGAGGCCTCATTAGTCTGCTTCATTACTCTATCACGATTTTGCTAAAACAAATATTGCAATCAAATACACAGTGAGATTAAAAATAAAGTGAATCTTTAATGGCCATCTCAGTGTAAGAGGCAGCTGAATTTCCTTGTCTCTGAAGACCACTTAACACTAGCAGAAGTCCTCCTGTAAACCTTTTATGGATCACCAGATTCAACTAGTGTCCCATTCTTTCAGTGTCTTCTTGTAATTACATCCCAAATATTGTATCTAACCCCAGCAGAAGCAATATGGGGAGGCAGTAATCTCCAAGTTCCACCTCAGACATTGATGGCTGTGCTCACCAGTGTGTTTTCAGAAGTAAAGCAGAATAAGCAGCTCTCCCCACAGGCTCAGCCTTGTGCCCCTGTTCGCTGTTCTCTGAATGCTGTCAATCGCTGCACTCCTTGAATTAATTCAGACTGTAAATAAGAAGCATAAAGTGAGATTGGATCACTGCTTCCTCTCCCAAAGAGTGTAAGAAACCTCTGGCCCAGTAAATGAAGTTTCTGAAAAGGTTTGTAAATCAGAGTTCTGGAGGCATGGGCTTTTAGTATTACAGGCTGTTGGATTTTAACAGGTAGTTTTAAGGCAATAGTTTCACACCATGAGAATGGGAGTCCTTTGGCTGAGCAACTTCAAGCTACAGGAGAACTGAATAAGCTCTGGCAAGTTCAGCCTCAAAAAAAGGTTACTCAAGCCTCTTTAACTCTCTATTTTGAGCAGACCTAGGCCTTAATACATATTTTCTTGCAGTGGTGTTTGAGCACCATTGTTGTTTTTGTTGTTGTTGTTATAGAAACTTGTGGATGTTTACTGCTAGGTTTGAGATATTTGCAGTTTCCCAGTTAGAGGATAGCTTGTTGCAGCTCTGTACCTCAGAGTTTGTAAATTCTCAGTTACTAACAGCTCAAATTATAAGAAACCCCCACCTGACATAATTTACTAGTTCTTCCTACAGCTGTTGATGGCCTAAGTGAAAAGTGTGAATGCTGAAAACCAGTTTTATGTGCTGAGGCCTGAGCACTGCATAAAGACTCTGTGCTGTGTGACAGAAGTGCAGGAGCACAGCTGCTCCCTTCCTGCTGCTGCAGGCCCCTAGGGACCCCAGCTGACTGAGGGGAACGTATGGAGGCTGCCAGTCACCTCTGAAGTCTCCTGGCCACCTTTCCTAATTCTTCCAAACTTTCAGTTACCAGGGTCTTTCTTGTTCCTTGAGTAATCAGGGTTTTACCACAGCATTTGTTTCTTAAACTTTGAACTACACGTGTGGACAGCCAAATTCTCCTCCCACTTGCACTCCCTCGAAGTTGAAGCCGTCCTGGATTTGAAATGAAGAGCACATCCACAGGACTCTCCATTTGTGTTTTGGTGATGACAATACAGAAAAGGGAGAGGTCAGGTAGGAATATTCAGGAATTAATCAAAAGCATAAGATACCTTCTTTGTAGTTACTCAAAGGCTTGAGGCCATTCTTGAGCAATTTTTCTGCAATCATTTGGTGATTAAATTTTTGGCCCTCTGTGGTTGTCATTCATCTATGTACATCCATCTATATTAGTGATGGAAGATATCTATTCTATCTCATATTCATCCTTGTTGAGCTTATCTTCATGAAATAGAAACTATTCTAGAGATAACAACAACCATAAGAAAATTCTGATGGGTTTGGGTTATCCCCTTGGGCATGACAAAGACTGAAAATGCTCATTGCCACTCTATATGCTGTGTGGAGAAAAGAATGCAAAAGGAATTTTCACTGTGACCCTGGGAATGAACCCGCAAGTCATATGGTCTTGAACATGTAGAGTGAGAGCATTCTTGAATAATCAAATCCATTAATGTTCATACAGCAATAGCCTCAATCACAGTCCCAATCCTGAAAGATCTGAGAAAAACCTTCAAGTATATTTGAGATTTAGGAAGAGCTCTTGAAAGCTGTAAGGATTTTTTTTTTTTCTCACTTTGAAAGTGGGAATATGCCTTTTGACTGAAATTAATTTTTCAGACAAAGGCTATATTCATTACTATCTGCCCAACACTGTTGTAAGGCAGCTTACAACAGCACCAAGGACCCGTGCTCAGGTACAAATTGTTCAAGTAAAAGTCCAGCTAGAGGGGGAGTCAGTGTAGCCTCACAAGAGGCAGCTGTCTGAGAGACTTCAGGGCTCACAGCTCTCAAAAAGCTGTGGCTAACACTGCTGTTTTGCTTTCTTTTTACAAGCATAACAATTTGGGGGGTGATGTTGCCGAAGAATCATGGTTAATGCCTTTTTTCATTAAGTCCTGCCTAACTGAGGCAAGACCAGCTGTTTTGGGATAAATCAAGAGCAAACAGAAGCTGTTCTGAGTGAAGCTTTGAATGGCACTTTATCTACTTTTTCACAGCAATCCAACTAACTTCTATTTAGTGAGATAACTTCAAGTTTTCCTCCTGAACCTGCATACAAGGAATATTCAGATATAGAAAACCTAGAAATCTGTCCTGGCTGAAGGGAGACGCCCAACACACATACCACTTGAGACCCAGTACTGTTATTTATCTCCTCCAGTATCCCAGAAAAGTTTGGTGGGTGGTCTACTCAATTATGGACCCATCAGCTATGTCCTTGCATAGCTCTCCAATCCTTTTTAGCTTCATGCATCATCCTCTCACGTTCCTCCTACCAACTGCGTAGGAGGAAAAGGAAGTTACCACAGGACACTGAGCTGTAGAACTACAACTGTAATGTTCAATTTTCCTCTTGCAAGGGAATTATCTGCAAGTACAGAGAGCTCTTCACATCTCCTTTGCTGCTCTTTACAGTTTCTAGAGGTATAACAGTTTATGTGATTGGATGCCTCATCCATTTTTATGGATGATGACAGAAAGATTCTTCCCTTTACAGCAATATATGCATAATTAAGCCATTCTGGATTCAGCTAGAGACGAGAAATGGATGGGTGCCCACACCTATTTTTCATGATTTGTCCATGCTCCAAAATGGCCCAGCAGGACTGAGTGAACAAATATGATACCAGCCATTGCTCGGCAGTTGGGATAGACCAGGACAAATCACATGAAACATCTTTCCATTTCACTGCAATTAAAACCTGCTGGAACCAGAATCGGTGCTGTACTAATGAATCCAAATCTTAACTGTTGTGGTATTGGAACAGGCAGCTTCCAGAAGAGGAAATGGGAAGGCAGCCATCGACCTCAAGATGACAAGAGAAAAAATAATTTTTTCTGTAGAATCCTTACGAGGACACTGAAACGGGCTCTGCCACAAGAAGATCCTGCCAATAGGGATAAAAAAAAGTGAGGACAAGAGAAAAAGAGAAGTTTCAGGAGCCTTTCCATCAAACATCTTTCATTTTCCTAAACTAAGAGCAAGTGATGATTTTCCATACAGGAAAATTAATTTTTTTCCTCCCCCACAAATATATGGTATGAATCCATGTTTAGGGACACATATTAATGCTCTTTTATGTATACTTTGGAAAGAGATTGTGAAAAAGGAACAATACACATTGTAGACATGAGTGGTACATGCGTTGCAAATAGCTTAAAATCTAAAAATTGGAAGGTAGGATAGCTATAAATAACCTAACTGATGAATTATGTAACTATTCAAAGCCATTCATAAACCAATTATTGATAATTTATTAAACCCTAGAGTGTGTTTATTTTATTGCTTATTTTCATTCATGGAGTTGTACAGTTTCTATGCCTACAGTAACCAAAATTATTCCTTTTAAAATTAGCAGGTGGAGAAACAGAGGTAGAGAATCCCTTCACAAAGTACCAAAACCCCATGACATTAGCAGATCACCACCTCAAGAAAGCGACTGACACACAAATATTAACTAGAAGAAGACATGTACCAAAAGAGAGGAAAAACAGCTAATCCATACAGTCTGTTGGAAATTTGTAAGACCTGTGTGTTGGCAGGCTGTCAAGGCGAGAGAAGGGAGGAAGGGTAAGGGGCAAATTCCTGAAATGAGAAGCTTTCTAATAGGAAATCCTCACAACCTCCCATGGAAATCTTCACCTGAGGAACAAACAGCCAGTTGTGCTCCCCACATCTTAGTATGGGGTGAGAGGCCGTGTCTTAGATAACGGGTCCCAGACATGGTAGGATTTAGAGATAATCACCAACAGCTTGAGTTGCACCTGGATGAGGACAGGAAACTTGCACAGAAACATGAGCACAAGCATTATCCTCTCTCAGAAGCTCACCTCGCAGATGGGAGTGCTCTGTAATAGCTGTAAATTCCTCAAAGATTGGCTTTAATTAGAGCCTAACCTTGCCATGGGAGGGCTGGAGGGCCATTACCCACTCGGCAGGAGTGATCCCAGTCTCCTGCCTGCTGGAGATGATGAAAGGCACTACTACCTACTGCTGCTACTCCCAATTTTTAAAGAAAGACAAGGCTGCAAAACTTCATCATGGTGCAAAGAAAGATTATGACATAAGAAGGATGAGAATCCCTACAATCAGCCCAAGCTGGCCTAACTCCTCTCTGACAAAGCACCACTGACATTTAAACTCTTTCCTCATTCACAATCACAGGATTTTATCATTCAATATTAAAGACTACAGTAATGCAAGAGCCACATCTTATGGCCACTAATGTTATATCTATACTACAAACCCTCAGCAATACTTTGTTTCCAGTTCTGCATCCTAGTTGCATCCCAGCTACATAAAGGCAGGTTCATCCGTGCACCAGACCTGTCCGTCAAGTCCTGCTTTCAAAGGAACCTCAGGTGCAAAGCCCATAAAGGAGACAGAATGTCCCTCAGCAGGCAGCCTCTCTGAATGCCAGCCATGAGAGCACCAGAAAGCAACCACTGCTTCCCTCAGCCTGCTGCTGTGGACACAGCTGGTTCCACCAGTGCTTCTCCACACCTAGAAGTTGTTTTTCTACTAAAGGATTGTCTTGGTGTGACTTTATGATGTATCCCATATTGCCTACTCTATGCCCAGAATCTTGTGCCTGTCTGTGCTTTTAAACTGAGCCCGAGAGGGGAGAGAAAGAAAATAAACAGCCAGAGGAACTTTTTCAAAGCAGTTTTGTGCTTCAAGGTTGCTACTCCTCTCTGTTGTTCTGCTGCTGTGAGGAGATAGCTGCTGCTGCTGCAGAGAGAGGAGGAAGCACCTTCCTTGCTTTCCAGCGGGCGCTTGGCTCTGTTTTCTTCAAAACGAGAGAGACAGAGTTTTTCCTGAGACTTTGGTTTCTTATTTTTCTCTTCTGGACTTGTTCAGAACACCAGAACATCGAAACCTCATTGGGGGGCTTTCCACCAGCCTGCAGGGGGGTCCCCCATGCCGACCCAGCTCCAGGGAGGAGAGAGACCACACTTAGAAGGACTTCAAAACTCTTCCAGGTTTCTCTCCACAGCAAGAGACTTTATTATTTAGCATTATTATTCTTTTCCTGTGTGTTTGTTAAATGAATAGTTTTGTTTCTTTTTAATTTTCCTCTGGGGAAATATTTCCTTTCCCGAACCTGGTGGGGGAGGGGTAACTACAACCTGCTTTCCATCAGAGGACATTTTTCTCTGAATTTGTCTCAAACCAGGACAAGGATGTATAAAGTGATTTCACAGTCTGCATTTTTGAAGCCCACGGAATACCGTAGGTAAGAGATTTAGGCATAAAACCGAATCTAAATACCAAATGTGCAAACTGCCTACTTTTCAACTCAGGGCACGCTAAGCTGCACCCAGCCCTGTGCCCTCCAAGGTGCTGCACCAGGTTCCATTCCCAGTAGGGATGACTCGCACCCCAGCTCTGCACATTCTCCAAATGTCTCTCTGAGCAAACAAAGAATGGCTGCTGCTTTAGCATTGTTGAATCACAGAGAGCTCAATCTCAGCTGGATCCTTACCTGCTCACAAAGCAATGGCCAAATTCAACCCTGAGCACATAAACTCGATCTAGTATAATGACGAGACCATAATCTTATTCAGGAAAAAATGCTAAGAGTGAAGAATTTCTGTTATGACATGAAGATAAAAATCAAAATGTTAGTTTAATGACTCTGCAGTTTAAAATCTTCCTCAGAGTATCCTGGGAAGTCTAGATGAAGAAAAGAAAACAAAAAAGGAAAAGATGATCAAGCCCCAAAGGAAAAAAAAAAAAAAAAAAAAAAAAAGAANGGAAAAAAAAAAAAAAAAAAAAGAGGAAAAAACCTCCCAAATTAGAAGAGGAGCTTCATGAAAATCTGGAAAGAAGAACCTCTAGAAAAGCTGAATCACTGCCCAGCTGTAATGTGTATTTGAACAAATGGAACTCTTTGCCTACTTTTCACATAAACAGATTATATGAAAACAAAAAGAGACCTCCAGGTACCTTACGGACATAATCAGCAAACCTTGGATAAAAGGACAATAAAATGGGAAGGTTGGTTAGTGCCTCACTGTGGGTCAGGTCCAAAACTGAATCACCCAAATGGAAACTGCCTCCCTGTTACCTGTAGAACTGGAACTGAATATTCCCAAGGTGCCATTCACATTAATATGGTGCAGTGAGGTAGCTGGGCTCTGGACATGGGTTTTTCTCTGCCCCAGAGATGTTTGTCTTCAGCAGAAGGATGAAGCAGAGCTGTGGGGGTTATTTCTTAAACTTCTTCAGCCAGCTTAGCCTTTGCTTTCACCACAGTTTAGTTTATTTAGAAGAGAAGACCACTTTGATTTATCTTGGAAACTTTACCATTTCTGCTTTCTTCCTACTGTTTTCTGGGAGAAAGCAACTTATTTTAAGGATGTACAGAGTTGCTCCATTTGCAAGGGAAATGTGTTGGAACTCAGCAGCGTCAGAGGAATGCAGGAGAAGGAAGGCAACCTTTGCGCTTAGCCTATGACAATGTAAATAATCTATAGAAGGGCATGTCCAAAAACAAGTGAAAGCTCAAATACACTGCAGAGAAAACTGAGAAAGAGACAAAAGTCAGCACACCCAGAGAGAGATGCTTCAAGCACATTTCTGAGGCTTTACCACAACGTTTGTCTGACAGTTACCCTGAAAATCCAAATTTACCCAGAGCATTAAGGTCCCGTGCTCTGCCCTGTAATTGCATCCTAGCCATCACAAGACCCATGGCTGCTTCAGCAGCAAACATTTGAGCTAACTACAGTGCAGGCTGGGAAAAAAAATTAAAGATTTTTCTGCATTATTTCCAAACATTTCCAAACACAAACCTTTCACAAAGGTAACTTGTGACTGCTTTACTTTATGTGTAGGGCAGTAAGAATGTGCCCTCACCCTGTAGCCAAAGCTATCAAGGAAAGAAAATAACGCAATAGTTTGAATTTTAAATGTATCATTTTAAGTGCATGCACAGATAACGGGGTTTGGGTTTTTTTTTGTTTTTTTTTTTTGTCCTTTCAGAGTATTGCAAGTTTTCTGAGGAGCAAACTAAGGATCTAAGAACAGAAGGCAGCTTTGCTGTGTATCGCTGCCATCTAGTGAGCTGTCTCTGAGAACGGGACTCCAACAGCAGCATCACCATGTCAGTGGTGTCCCAGTTACACTCTTTATTTCAGTTTTAGCAGAATGTTAAAAGATTATTTCAGTTCACAGCTCCTATTGCACTGCCAAGGTCTTCAGAGCAAAGAATAAATTTCAGTTAATGGTGGTGGCATATGTGTGATCATATCACAGTAATGGAACATTTATTCACTTTGTGTAATTGCTATACCTATAAATCACCCATAGGAGAATGGTCCTTTTGGCAGAGGGGAAAGTTTCTGTGAAGGCGAAGTTAATGCAGAAGAAAATCAATTATATTATTAAAACACAATTAACACCCACAGACTTCATTATTTGCCTATGACATTACATTAATTTAGCTTTGATGGCACATACAAGAACAGACATTATGGTCAAGCGTTTCATTCAGTTGCTTGTGATAAGCTCTCCACGAAGACTTGATTGTGAAAAGTTTCGGGCAGTGACAGTGATTTAGGAAATGCAAGGGCAAGTTGTGCCACAATATTATTAAGAGTGGGTCTGTCTGAGCTGCAGAGAGGTCCCACGAAACACCACAAAGACACTGCTGGCTCCTCTGAGGACGCAGGCTAACTCAGCCACATCAGCCCTCTCTGCCCAGAACTGAGAGGGTGGGTCTGAATTAACAAGGATTTGAGAGACCCTGGTGTTTCAGAGTCAGCTCTACAAGTAAAAGGTAGATGTGGGAGAAGTGGCAGAACCTGAGAAGCAGGCTGATAACATGTAAGAGCAATAAATGTAATAGTCATAGCCTAATACCACAGCCCAGACTGTATCTTCATTTCTTTTATGCTCTAGACTTCTGGGAGGTATCACACAGTCCCGTATGTGGCTGAAAGTAATTTACAAGCCCATGGCAAGGGCCAAAATCAAGTAAACCTATATCAGAGTGTTCCTAACAGGGAAACTCATAAAGGTATATTGGAAAAAAAAAAAAAAAAAAAGCTATTCAGCAAATTACACAGCCCATTCTCTAAGGAGGTCATTGAAGTCAAATAAATTTCATAGGTCTTTCCTATGCAATAATTTAGATGCAGTTAATATGCCCCAGAATACCAATAACTGCTAGATGTAGAGGTCATTTATTCACATTTTATCAATAGGATCTTTATAAGATGCAGGCTTCTTCTTCAAGATCCACCCCATGCCAACAACGCAGAACATCAGTGCTGTCCAGAAACCCACCTCGGTGCAATCATCCATTTCAGACTGCTGACTGAGCTATATGAAGTTAGCAAATGTCTTTGGGAGATACTCAACCCTCTGCCTCCACCTCAAGCCAAAACTAACTTCAGACTTGCTGGGAGAAGGAAAAGGCTGCTGTCCCCCAGCCATGAGAGGTGTTCATATGTATGATAGCATCATGTTTCCTCTGAATAATAACTTATTCTGCTTAATGCTTGTTTCTTTCTTGCCTGGGGTTCATAATTTCAGTAACACAATGATGAGTTTTGTTCTACATACCCCAGACCAAACAGACATTTCTGATGCTTCACTACACAGGATGCAAGCAGATCAAAAATTAGTTTAACAAAACACATAAGTGGCTAATTGACTATATCCCCTTCCCATAACATGGATTTTACTACTATTTCAACTGGGATGGCTTTTCAATGGACTTAAGATAATATTGTTTGAGTACACAAGGCAAAAATATTGCCACACAACTGAACACAGAAAAGTCAAGCTCAGTTGTTGAAATATATCCATGCACGCCAGTGGAGCATGAAGGTCTAAAGGCCTTATATAATCAGCTGATGAGTGCTCCATTGTTCCAGGTTTAGAAAGAACCAGATTTCCTTTAAGGTCCACCAACACAACAAATATTCAGACCAGTCATATTGGTGAGTGCTGCTGATCCCAATGCTTCAATAACCAGCTGAGAAAAATTACTTTCAGAAATCACATAGCTCATAATGGAGACTTCTGTTTAAAAAGTCAGTAATGTAATTGACCCAGCTAGAGAGAAGCTTGAGAAAAATCAAATAAGATTTGGCATGAAGATCTAAAATATTTAGGATTTCTCAGTTTTCATTTGTAAGTGTTAAAACAGTTTTCTCAGTGCATTCAGAAATTTTGCTTATAAATACGCCAGGTTTTAAGAAATACTTTTCAGTTATTCTGCTCATAAAAACATCACCTCCTCCCTGTCCCCCCAGCTATTTCCAGGGAGCTGCTACAGCTTGTTTCCTCCAAACTATCATCATCCTCCACCCCCGCCTACCACCCATTAGGAGCCTGATACAGATATCAAATATGGGGCATAATGGGCATTAAATGAAGACCTCCCAGCTGTCTCCTGACAGCTTCATTGCATAGTGGTGACCTTTGCATGTCTTATTCACCAAATAAAAAAAGACAAAACTATACAATTCCAGGCTGCAAATTTAAAAAAAGAAAAGTCCTATGATATATTTGGGGGGCAGATTGGAAGTCTTAATTTACTCTCATATATAGATGGTCTTATAAAGCTTGCCTTGATGCTTCCTAGAAGTGTAATATTTTATTTCTTAATAGTCATTCTTGCCTTCTTTCTTGCTGAAAAGTGATAGTTCACTTTGAAAGCAGAGATTTATACTGCAGACTCTTCATTTAAACCTTATGTAAAGAAATAAAATCTTTATGTCCACACATATTTGAGCTTCTACCTTCATACATTTATAGCGTGTTACATTTCCCAGCTTTCCCATATTTAATGTTTTACAGCCTGTTCTCCAGATTCAGGTAGTAAAAGGCTCGAAGGCCAGAAAGCAGGCAGCAGCTCACTATTTAATTAGAAAAGAACCAACACAGAGATCTCCAAACTGCACAGTTGCACAGAGGTACTAGCAAGACCTCTCACTAGAGTAAGAGCAATCTGACCTATGACTTCTACCAAAATATTTCAATTTAGAGAGTTTTAAAATGCTTTAAGTGAATCCTTGTTGGATCCTGCGTTGTCTCATCAGTATTTAGAAATAGCACTGGAGGGAAAAAAAAGAACAAGAAAGGGAAAGAACTATACACTAAATAGAAAAAGGTCTGGATAAGGAGAAATAACTATCCCTGCATTTCCAGAAGGCTTCACTCCCACTCCATTCAGCTATGCATCTCCCAGCCAAGATGTGTGACATTTTCTGCGGGCGGCAGCACAGTTGTATTGGTATTTAGCTTGCATCTGACAAGCCCATGCATTTGGAAGAATCATAGAATCAATCATAGAATATCCAGAGCTGGAAGGGATCCACAAGAATCTTCAAGTCCAACTCTTAGTCCTGCAGAGGACATCACCAAGAGTCACACCATGTGCCCGAGAGCATTATCCAAACACTTCTTGAGCTCTGTCAGGCTGGTGCTGTGACCACTGCCCTGGGGAGCTGTTCCAGTGCTCAACCATTCTCTGGGTGAAAACCTTCTCTTGATACCCAACCTAGCCCTCCCTGGTTCAGCTTCATGCCATTCCCTTGAGTCCTGTCACTGGTCATGAGAGTGAAGAGATCAGTGCCTGCCCCTCCTCTTCCCCTTGTGAGGATGTTGTAGCTGCAGTGAGGTCTCCCCTCAGTCTCCTCTTCTCCAGGCTGAACAGACACAGTGACCTCAGCCACTCCTCATATGGCTTCCCCTCCTGATCCTTCACCATCCTCATGGCCTTCTTTGGATGGTGTCTAGTAACTTAATGTCTTTTTTATTTTCTGGTGCCCAAATCCGCGCACAGGATTCAAGGTGGGGCCACACCAGTGCATAATTTGCTCATAAGAGGGAGTTACCAAAAAGAACTTCCTAACACTATTTCACAGTTTGTGAAGTCTGACCATAGCCTTTATATCCTTGCCACTTTCACTCTCCATGCACTTCACTCTTTTTTTCCCCCCACTTCACACTATATTTCTTAAAACAGGAAACAGAGTATAGGAAAATAACATTAGTTGGGGATCTCAGGACAATTATATGATACCTTTCCCTTGCTTCAAATGAGGACTAAATATCACTCAGCAATACATTTCAGATGCTTGTGTAATCCAGAAGTGTCCTCAGCCCCAAAACAACCTCCAAGGCTCCACACAGTCACCTAAGGGTAAACCATGCTGGCACTTCCCCCACCTTACTGGATCCATAGCAGGAACCACCTAAAACATGTCCATACACAGCTCACCAAATAACTGCCTTGCAGGTTCCCCAACATTCCACAAGGCACACACTGGAAAGAAATTGGGAAAATGGGCACCACAGCCTGGGTCTTGTCTGTGAGTTAATGGCTCAGAAAGCTGGTCGGCAAGAGCTAACAGAAAAGTTTTGCCTGGCCCACAGCCTGCAGGCTACTCCTAAAAACACAGTGCTGAAGTTTTCCTTTAGCTGATCATGCTTTCCAAACCGCTTATACCTGTTGCTGTCCTCGCAGTTCTCTCATTGTCCCCTTTACCTCTTTTCCTATTTTTTTTTCCCAAATTAGGTCACTAATACACGGATTCAACAGTCACTATGGCAATGACTGCCCACAAGTTATTTTTTCAAATACTTCTGAGGACATGGTTCCTCCTCTGCCACAACATGACAATACTGACTATGGCTCCGCCTCCAATCCACTCTGATTCCCAGATCTTCCTCCATGCTACAGTTCAGTGGGACATTATGCCCATTTATGTGTCAGGTTCAAGCATTACTTTTATATTACACTACACTTCTTATGTGAATTCCTCAAGTTCCTGCAGAAAGCCGAGCATAAAGGTGGGGTGAAATTCCAAATAGTCGAGATTCCAAGTGTGATCAGTAGCAGTGGCTGTCTGCAAGCACCAGCTCTGCTGTTCTTCATGATGCACAACACAGGCCAGAGGTTTTGCTGTCCCAAGGCTGCGAGAAAGGAAAGGAACAGGATACCTCATTCCCTAACCCTTCATCCAAGGCTCCTTTGTAGTAGAAACCAGGGGACAGAGACCTCTGGGAAAAAGGAGCTGCTCTGTCATCCGGGAAGTGGGGTGTTCCATGGGCCCTGTTTTAGACATTATCAGCCAGGCTCCCCATTACTGCCATCAGTATAGCATAAAGGTTAGGAAGTAAAATACCAAAACCCACAAATATCTTAAAGTGTGACTGAAGTCTTTGTTCAGGTACCTCTTGGCCAGAGCCTGGTCTCAGTGCCTAGCATCTGATAGAATTATACCTTCTTTCCAAGCAGTAGAGGGATTTATCCTGTATGGACTTATTCTGACATAAATCCTTGCCTCTGATTGTAATACAAGGTCTTTGTGATGACTTTTCACCAAGCACACTTCTGTCAGAAGTCTCTCAGATTTACCAGCCTCCTTTCCCACACCCTTCCTCGACAAGAGGGAAAGGAGCAGAACAGAATTTCTTTTGCTGCAGGCAAACTGGCTTTGTGTGGTCCATATATTTTGGCTTTGGGTTTCGTCACAAAATTCAACAAAGTTAAGTTTTTAAGCTTTTTAGTTTTGGAGGCAACAACTTATGAGGGCAGCCTGAGGCAGGTCAACTGTGGATTTGAGGAGCTGCAAGGAAAATGCTTCCTCAAACTGAAACCCACACTGACTCCCGTATTAAGAAGCATTACAGAGACACAAGAGGCCACTGAATCCAGCAAAGATGCTGCCTGGGTTCTGGCAGGTTTCACTAAAATCAGGGAGCAAGCTGTGTTTCCTCTGAAGAGAGAAGCGCAGCACATGTCCCTGCCTGGCAGGCTGTGAAGCGAAACCCTTATCTTGGAAAGCACAGATACTCCAGGGAGGCTGGTGTGGAAAATCCCTCCATCAAACCAGTCCCTGTGAGTTTCCAAGGACTCCCAAACCTCCCTGGTCTGTCAGAAATGATGCTTAGCTATTGCTATGGCTTTTCTAGAAGGATGCAGAGAGCCAGCTGTATGACTCTGGCAACAATCAGTGAACCACCACAAAAGGTTGCTTTTTGTAATGGAAGTAATTTATATGAATATTGCCACTGCTTCTCTCTTCCAAAAGCCCAATTTGCAACAGTGGCTCAATCTCAGCCTAAAAAAAAGGGAAAAGGAACACGTAAATGTGTATCATGTGATGAACTAACCCAACACATGAAACCTCCCTCCACATGACAAGCTGTCTGAGACATACTGCTGTGTATACACAATAAAAACTGTGGGAAACTGGGACTCAGAGAAGTGCTTATTTAGTTTACAAAGTTGGAAACTTTGCCTTTATTCAGCTGAGGTTTTACACAGACTAATGTACCCTCAGCTCCAGACACAGACTCACACATATTCCCCTGTATAAATGTCTACAAGCTCCAATTACCATATATAACTACACATGCTGGAATAACCAAAGCAAAATTTTCACAGAGTACAGCTACTGTGTGCTACAGTGAGTAAAACTAGATTGTTACAATCAAAAAACTCCAGATCTGCAAAGCCAGACAGGAAAAGCATCTTCACAAGATATTAGTTCCCAAACTTATGTAAAAAGAAGAATAAAAAATTGTTGTCATGCATGGCAATAGTGCACAGCAGACAGATGCAGGCAAGCAGCAGTGGCAGTTGCTGGGAAATTCCAATTAAAAGTACATTTTGATCCCAAAAAAGGAGATAAAAATATATTACTTTCTAAGAGAAAACAAGCTTTCCGTTCTCCTGTACTTTTTACCGGCAAGTATTGGATTTAGCAATAAATATATATATGTTCAGACCCCACACTACTAAGAACATTATCAAAACATTTATAATATCATTTATAATTTCATATTATGACCATATTATATACTATAACATCATATGACTGCCCTAAAACTTTCTGTCTATCCCATTATATGTTACAGGAATCCAAAAAGCTGCAACTTAAAGGTAGTGGTCCAAAACCTATTGAATCTCCTCATAGCAGCTACACTGACAAAACCAAACACAGCATTGCCCCACAGTTTAAATGAACAACTCAAGCCTCCCTCATTTAGTTTGTCCCTGAGGTCCCTATAGAACAGCAGCTATACTGCCCAAGAGACTTGAAATTCATACACAGAGACCCCCAAACTCACTGCCTCCCCTGGAAATCAGTGTTTTCCTTTGATTTTCAAGAAAAGCAGGCCTTCCAACCACATTATTTAGATTCATATGGAAAAACCTTTTAGAATTTCATTGAAGAGAATAAAGCATAAGTCCTTTAAAATTTGTTACGAAGTAGTCCTTAGGAATAGATAATTTACCAGAATTCTAAAATAATTGTTGTAAAAACCCATATAATTATAAAGCAAGCATCTGTCCTAAATTACATTTTAATTGCCATATAGAATCAGAGAAACAGAATATCTTTTCTTGTTTATTTTTATAGGCTGGTACCTAATTCATGTAGTAAGGTTATCATTTTCTATTGAATGCCATAGCAGTTGTTCACACAGGAGTCTTATTCTTTTCTCACTCTGATCGTGTCTTATTTGAGGAGGGGAACTCATTCTGCAGCCAAGGCTCCATTATTTGCTTTGGACAGTCAGTTTTGCAGCTGAGCCCATAAGGTTTTTCCATATAATTATAAAGCATGTCTGACTGTTTCAGTGGTGGGTGGACAATTACAGATGTCAAAACTTTTCTTCCAGATAATAACAAAACTGCATGGATAGCAATCCTGTTATATGAACCTCCAAATTAAATACCCAACATCATATCAATTTTTCATCCAACACACCCTGCTGGGCAGCACACATGGAAATTACCTTATCTGAAAGAAAGTGCTGTTCGGCAGGGTAAATACTAACACTATCTGGCATGAAAATCTTGCTCTGCCATAAGCTTTAGGTCAGAAAGAATAAACAGTGACAGAAAAAAATCTCCCAGGTGAATACATTATGCTAGCTAAAGAAAGTAAAAGGTGAACACTCCTTCCAAGACCTTTTGTTTTTTAGATATGTTGTGAATTACCTGAACCAGATTCTGTTTTGGCTATTAATTAAAATATTATCTTAAGTATAATTAAAAAAGCATCAACCTCACTCAAAGCACAGTTTTTACTTCAATCACCTCATGTACCTACGTTAGCCTCGAATCCTGCTTCGGAAACTACTTTCTGTAGTTTTATTACAATACTACATTCATTTACCTTCTGTCCATTTTTTTCTAGTGACAGTAGTTTCCTCTGCTGCATGTACAGCAATACTGATGATGGCTGCAAAAAGTGTATTTCAAATATGCACCCGCCAAGCTAAAGACTCCCAACACACCAAAATGCTCATGAGGTCGCTTGCCTGATGTCCTCCCCAGTAACTTGCAGTCAGCTCTTCCAAAATTTAATCTTTCTATTAGAGCAATAATAGCTCTGTAAACAAAAAGCATTTTATGATTGTTTCTGTATGTATCAAGATGTGTTTGGCACTGCAGTCTGCAAAAGAGAATTTCCTGTTTACAAGCTCAATTTCTGTCCTGAATTTGAATGCATACTTGAGCAAAACTCTTCCACACAACTCCTCACTTTATTTCAAATGAGAAAGTATTTTGATGAGCATTTTTGCTTTAAGTTAACCATAATTATTGCAACAGTTTGACCTCTTTCTTCTTAAAAAATGAGAAACAAAAGGAAAAGTATTGACAAATTAACAACAAAATATGGATATTACAACATAATATATGAATATAAACAGCTTTATAGATCTGAGAAATCCTGTTTGGTTCAATGAGGCAACTCTACCACGTAGCTGGCCATGTATAAATGCAGCCAAAGCCTTTGTTTGTCAGGTTTTCCACAACAGCTGTAAAGCATCATTCGCATAAGTCTGACTTTTTGTTATATTTATAATAATCCATACATTATTTAAGACAAAAAGCTCATGGAATTATGCGAGACATTAATTTACCTTATTTTCTCATTTCAAGATATCAAAAAACAGTCTTTTTTTCCTCATTTTTTATTTCCCATATCCTCATGGAAGAACATGTATTAGTTATGTTCTCACTACACAATCATATAAGTTCAAAGTTAAAATGTGCTGCATTCATGAACCCGAGTATTTATGCTGTGAAGGAAAAGTGCCAAAGTTATCAGGAAAGAAATGAAGGTGAAATAAAGAAATACACAAGGAGGAGTATGACTGTGTCATCCATGTACCACTTAAAACACTGACCTGGAGCTGTTCCTGAGAGCCATGGGAGAACTCAGGCCCCACATCATCAATGTCCAAGTTGCTTAAGACTGCCCAAATTCCCATCTTATTTGCCTGAAACTTTCTGTCTTCAACTTTAATTATTTCCGACTTACAGCAGAATAAAGGATTTATCATCAGGTTTAAAAGAACACTTGGATGTAAACCAGCCTCAAGGCAATCACATAACCCTTGGTCTCTGGTAACCCCTCTCAGCATCATGCTGGAATCTAAAGGTGCTGCCTACACTATTCAGGTCCAAAGTCAACATATTTAGAGAAATGGTGTGTTTGCACATTGAATCAGCCAAAATAGCTACTAGGTACAGAGCCTGTTACTTTTCCTGTTACAAATTTTTAGTCTTACAAACCCATTTCACAAAACTATTAAAAATTACAGTGACATTTGCCAAATGATGGTAACCACTATTTAATATTCATATTCTAAAGAAGAGAAAAGCCTCAGATGTGTTGCAGAAAACAGCCACTGAATAAATGTCTCAACCAAGCCATTTTCTATAAGAAAGGGGTTTTGGACAGGTTTTCAATAGTGCTTATTCTAATGGTCCTTTACTCAGAAAAGTAACTCAGAAAGTTTTGCCTGTGCAAAACAATAAACCTGCTGGGGTGAGGCTGTATAAGGAACAGTAAAGCAAATCACAGCACTGAAGGGCAGGGCCACTCGGATCTATTAGGACCTGGTTGACTTCTCTTGCTTCTTCACTTCTATGACTGAACCTAAGGTTTGCTGTCCCACTGATTATAAAATACTCCACCACAAGACAGATGTTGCCAGGAGGTTTGAACTTTCTCCATAGGATCCGTAACTCCACAAAGAAATGCTTAAAGATTTGGAAATTGAAATCTGATGAAAAACCATGTAACAACATAGCTCCAGGCAGGAACAGTTGCTCAATACTTAGGGAGTATAATCCCTAATAATTTAAATTAATTATTCAACAATGATGGATCTCCATTAGATCATCCACATCTCATCCCTATTTACCCTTCCATGGGGTGTGCTGGGAGTAATCTGCTGTGGGAAGCACAGTTTAAATACTGTATGGAGGAAAGCAGAGCCACAGCCTGGGAATGGTAGGCAGAGCAAGCCAAATTAATATCTTTTAAAATGCACACATGTTTGGCAATCAGATTGCCTATTAACATTTTCAGGTGCAATTTCTTTTGCTTTCCAAATACCTTGGTAACTAGAGTAAAACCTCCTGAGCATCTCAGCTCAGGAAGCAGAGCTGTGAGAACCCATCTTCCTGACTGAGCTAATCCTCTGGTAACATGCTCAGAGGCACAGAGGACACAGCAAAAAGGGAAACCTTCGGCTGTTGCTCTCCATCACTTCAATTGCACCAACATAAATTGAGGATCTTCTCCACTTCTCTGCTGTCTTTTGCACAGCTACTGACCATCAGGGTCTGACAACAGCCATGTTTTTTACAAAGTCAGGCAGGTTAAAGCTCAGCTTACACAAAATCAATCAAGATTTAGAAAACAGAAATGAAACTGTCACTCCTCAAAGGCTTGATCTAACAGATATACCTAATTTGTAAATATATAAAGCCATGTATCTAGTCAAGAGGATAAAGCTCCTTGCAAAACATAGCATAGTAACAACTGCTTTGCTTCAGATTGCTAAACTGTGCTTTCATGCGAGAATGTAATTGTCAGGCACTTACCATGTGGGAGACCCAAGTCGTTTTCTTTTACATCTGCCACCGCCCATGAGAATGATCTAACTGCCAGACTAAAAAAGGCGATTCTTCAGCCTTTTAGTTGAATCACTGCTGTGTTTTCCTGTAAAATATAAGTCTCACTGATAGAGAAAATAAAGCATGCAAGAGACCATGTTTCTAAAGTCTAGTAGTTATGTCACTTACTAAGAAAAGGACAGTCTCGGTTCTAGTTCCAAGACTATGCCTGTATTTCCCATCATTGCATAAATCATATGAACACTACCTCATACCTTCCATCCCTTTTCCTCCAAAAGAAAACAATGATTTCTGTTCAGTTCTTTGCAAGAAAAAGGCATTTTTACAAATACTCAGTGGATATGTGTGCACACGAGTCACCTTCCTCCTGAGCAAGGTGCCTAAATCTAAGGGGGGTGATTATAACTGGAGACAATCTTCTGTATTTTTGTCTTATGCACCTTTTACCGACTACCTTGAAGCATCTCCTCCACTCAACACATCCCCCTTCTGAAACACCTTCACTGCCTACCTCCCCACGGACACCAAGACACTCAACACTTGGATTCTGGATTCCAGTTTGCAGCTAGATGCTCAAAGGTTACAGTTCTCACCTCCACAGCAGAGCTCTGCTACCTAAGAACAAAACCTTTTGCACTCTCCAGAAAACAAAACTAACATGCACATTTTTAGCAGACAGGCTCTGGAAGCAAGAGCCTGTCTGTTCCTCTCGATTTGCAACTTCTGTTTTTTTCTCCTGTCTCTTGTTCCCTACAGCTTCCCTCCTCTTCCAGTCAGTCCTCCCAGTATTTTATCAGATGGGCAAGCAGCAGTTGCTCATCATTGTAGCTGTGCTGATGAGCCAGGAAATACTTATCTTGTAAGTGCTTCCATCATGAGAAGCCAGGATTTCCTGCCTTCTCTTGGTGGAAGAATTCATTGGGAGTCCACAACCTCACCAGATACTGTTTTTTTCACCATGCATCCAGCAATTTAAAACTTCTAAACCATGAACTCTTGCCAAATCCTACTGAATTCACCAGCAGATTCTGAAGTTTTTGGACAATAACACATAAATGTACATATGGACAAAGATTTTGGCTTCTAGAGAATCGGGCTTAATATTTAATGAGGCGATCAGGCTGGGGTAGAGAAAGAGAGGAACATGAATTAAGCAAATAGTGGGTTTTTTCCTAAAGATGAGATTTACCCAGCATTTACAGTGCATCCCTTTTGAGCACATGCTCAAGAAACCACTGATTCAACACCCAGGTCTCTACAGACAGAGACCGTGTGAGCAAGCAGGGCTGGGGAGCGGGCCCAAGGCCTGACACACTGCCCAGGCTGCTCAATCTCACTGTGGGCTGAGCACTCTGCAGGACAATGCTGTGAGGACAGGTGCAAGCCTGAACAAGGAACACTTTCCCAGGGGTACTTTGGATGCAGCCCCTCTCTTTGGTGAGGGTGACTTTGCTGTACTTACACAAGCTAGGCTGGGCCAGTTGGCCTCAAGAGCAGAAAACAAATCCTGTAGAAGTAGCCAGAGAAACTGGGACGACAGCATGTATTAATGTTGGCCCAGCTTATTGTTCACAAAGGGTGGATGGATAAGTAGGGGGAGTGTAGCTCTTCCCACACAAGCAGCTCTGAGCCTGCATTGCTGTGAGGACAGACAGCATCCACAGTTCCAGGAACTCAGTGTTCCCAGATCCTGAACTGATGTGCTCATGGTAAAATGTGCATTCAAAGTATCGCTCTTAGACAATGATCTAATGCTTTTCCATAATACAGGGACTGGTAAATTCTCTTTTCTTTTTTCAATCCTTCAGTGAAAAGCTGAGATTCAAAAACTTGCAGACAACATTAACAGGGGCCCGTACAAAGCATTTTCTCTTGCCCATAGGAATTAAATCAGTGCTCAGTGACTTCAGTCACGAACTGTAAGACAGGAGTAGTAACAGGAGTTAGTCACAGATCCTTAGCCCTGGACTTGAACCTTTTTCTCCTCACATTTTACAGACTGCACTGTTGGCAAAACATAGATACAAAAACACACATGTACCCAAGTATTTCCATAAATATCAATACACATATATAGACACCTATTAATACGTTTACACAATAGTGTATTGTATCTACCCAATTTTTTAAACATATGCTGAGTATAAGTATCTAATTACATATAAGTTTTTCTTTAAGTTTGTTTAGACCTATGGTCATATGCACATACACAATACAGATAAAATACCTTAGATACCGGTTGGGCAGCAGTTCATGACATACATCCTGATATATTCTGGAAAACATACTCTTAAGGATGGAAGAGCGGAACAGTGATCTGCTAGAAAAGTGCCCACAAGTGCTGGCCTGATCTCGTGTTTGTCTGTGCTAGCCTTTATCACGCACATGTGTGCACACTCACAAACACTCCCACAAAAGCCAATATGACCTTTGACACAGAGGCAGCCCTATACAAGCATTTCAGCAAAAACAGAGCAGGTTTGGGGTCATTTTTGTGAGTGACAGAACAACCACTCTAGCTAACATGAAGAATTCTATTCTAATTCTTCCTGGATTTTCATAAATAAAAAGTTTCACAGACTAAAAAGTACAACATAGATCCAGGTAATCACCTTCTCCAGCACTTAGCCATATATTCAGAACTTAAAAGAATTTAAAGGAATGGACCTTATTTCAAGACTTTCCTGCTCTGTCCAACAGTATCCTTTTTTTTTAAGCCTTTTCTTTAGGCTTCTATTTCCACATAGGCTGGAAGTAGGCTTCCAGATACTGTTTCCAATATAAATCATATTTTATACAGACCAATTCAGGAGCATATTGCTTTTCTGGAAGTTTCTGCCTCTTAATACTATCTACCCTGGTACCAAGTTAGCATTGGAAATACTTCCCTTTCCTTTGATCACACACAGTTTTGTACCCTGTAGCACACTTGCTACAAGGACACTGAAACCAATTCCCTTCCCTTCAGGTGAAAGTCTAGCTTAAAATTTTGGATCCACTGCAATAAGGTCTGTTCTCCTCTCTTCATACACCCTGGACTCCAACTGTCATAACAGTGTTGGTATTAAAAGCCTTGACATTAATGTCAGTGACAGCATTAACCATTAAAGTTAAGATTAATACCTCCGGCTTCATTCTTGCTGAGCCCACCCTGCTGCTGTTTTATGAGCAAGATTTTTAATTCTCAGTTATATACAGTTCTACAGATTATTAGCCTAAAAGGCAATACCTTTTCCTCTTATTTAATTATCATTGACTGGTAACAGCAGAGAACCTTTCCTACAACTACCTTCTCACAAAATGAAGCCCAGACACTTTATCAATAAACTCTCCAGTCACTGATGATGATTTCTGTAAGACAGATAGAACCTCTTGTTTTCTCGAAGTCTGTGTTTACTAACTTTGGAAATATGCCCTTACTGCTCCTTTTTAGTCCCTATAACAAGGCAATAAGCTAAATAGCAAAATTCCTCAGGATATTAGGCAGTCAAAAAGTATAGCAGTGTGATCATGCATGTGCAACACATGGAAAAAAAAAGATGTTATATTTCTCTTTAAAAATAAATAAATAAAGGACATCGAACCTCACAAACATTTTGAAATAAACTTTATGATAGCTCAGTCTATGGGATTTTGTTTTCTGACAAGCAGAGCACTTTTATTTGAGACATTTAATCAGAAATTTGTAAAGCTGGGGGAAAGGCAGCTGGGCATTTCAGAAAGGAAAGGAGAAGGCTCATAAATTAACCAGTTAGCACAGTCCTAACTATAGTATCATGAACAGTGCTGTTATAATATTATTGCTGTAGGTTAATGTGATCCTTTATACAGCCTTTCTTTCCTCCACAGTAGCCCATTTTCAAGAAGTAAAATGGTTTCATTTGAATTGCAAATCCCAACACATATATAGTTTGATTCTTTTGGAGCAGGATGAGTGACAGTGGTATATTAGAGTTAACAAACCTTACCCACTTTTAAATACATTTCTGGTATTGAAAGCTAACAGAGCTGAAATCTGAATGGGTAAAGGCTCTGCTCTGGCATTCATTCCTTTATTGGAGCCTTGAAAGGACCGTATGGAGGGAACCTGATAGAAATTTCGTGTTGCTGCTAAATAGAACTCAGTCCAAGGTAGAAAAATAAAAGGTTAGGTCTGTCGTCTTTTCTAACATTTCATTCCTGGGGGCCACTGCTTTCAAAACTGAAAACTGGGGCCTGTGCAACCTCTTTGATTCAACTGGACCCCCAGCTTAATGGACTACAGGCCTTGCAAAATTGCTGAATCCAACCTTTTGAAAGATTCTGTGCTTCCTGTACAGAAATCCATTAGCGCGTGTGGCAGCAACAGAAGATTAAAAAAAAAGTAAAAATAAAAAGGAAGCTTTAGGAAAATGTGCAGTGGGAAGTAGATAATAATCTCCTTCCAACAGTCCTGCACACTTGGGAAGCTGTTTCTAGGTCCAGTATGGCAGCTTAACCTGCATATTGCCATTAGCAACAAGCAAAGGCATACCATAGACATGCAGGCACAGAGCAGCCAAACAACACAAAGCTGACAGAGAGATGTTGGACTGAATTAATTTGCTAATCTTAACTTGTTTTTAAAGAAAATGCTGGACCCCAAAGGGATACACAAGCATATTTTTATAGGAGGGAGAAATCAAATTTATAACAGGAGAAATAGGAGCCAGCCAAAGCTGAGCTTAGGTGCTCCATATCAGAAATACCTGTCCAATCAGAAACTGAAGGCAGAATTATCGAGTATCACCCTAAATGGGCTTCCAAAATGTAAGGAAAAAATTACAATGAAAGACAATTGAACAAGTACAAATATTCTTCTTGTAACCAAGCTGCCCATGTGTTTAAAGCATCGAGAAGCAGAGCGCTCACACCATGGGCACAGACTCTAACGCAATGTGTCCCAACAAAGATGTTTCATGTTTTCATAGTTAATCTTCCATTCAGCCATTGTACTTTGATGTGCTCTGAAAGCAGAAGGAATTTACTCATCCTCCCTTCAGGCTGCAGCAGCTGTGACACTGCAAAGCAACACAAAGGGACTGCTCTGTGGCCAGGGGATGGCAGAGACCTGCCTCCATTTGAGGCTGATAACTCATCCTGCCATTTAAAGCTCCAGTGTTCAACAAACAGCAGATTTACACTCAAAAATGGAAGTTATTTGAGTGAGAGACCTATAAAAAGAACAAGTCACATACAGGAGCAGACATTAATTTAAATATACCTCAACATCAGCTCAGCTGAAGAGTGTCTGATCCAATGATGTTCTTACACTCATTTCAATGGGTTTCAAAGCCTTGATCATAAACAAAGAAATCTTTTCTACTCTTTCCTATTACTGTAAGACTAACACTTGTAAAATTCTTTGAATTTAACCCCTCACTGTCCATGGTGATAATCCTAAATTCTGGCTGAAAACATAAAAATTAACATTTTTAAAGCTCTGGTCCCCTGTAAAAATAAGCCAGAAGACATCCCTAATAATTCAAATATATTATTATCTGGGCCATACTGCATTTATTCTACCAGTTACTGTACTTATCACTAACTTGAAGGCCAAGAAAGCATCAATTTTAGTTGCTTCAGAAAAGCATCAACTTTAGATGCTTCAGGAATAAATTCCCAACATAAGGTGAATATACTCAGTCATGGGTGCACATTCATGCTTTCTTTACTAGGGCCTTTCTAGCCTGAAATAGAGCAGTTTGATTTCTTCATCAACCTCAGAACTAGACAGAAAGCCAAGAAAAATGTGCCTAGGTTGCTACTGCAAATGCTGCATAGACAATAGATTTTTCATACATCACTTCTTTTGAGCATTGTTATCATTTTTGTATTTTAGGGGTTTCCAAGAGATGAATGACAGATGTAGCAAATAGTTTTAGCTGCCAAAACAAATGCTGGTCACTTCATTCATTGCCCAAAGCCTTTGACTAAACACATTCAGGATGTAAAGGATGCAAGGAGAAATTCCACACTACATAATGTACTGTGGGTTTTGCAATACCTGAAAAAAAAGACAGTCTGAATGTGAAAATCACTTTAAAAAAACTGATCTTAAATCTGTCTCTTTGGCAGCACATATTGTAGAAGTTAGACACCGAAAAGACCTTAATAGAAATGTATGTTTACTCATGAAGATCACTCCCTCCAAACCAGTTACCCCTAATATACTGTTGTCTCAAATCCATGTGTAAGGAAAAGTTTGGATGATCCTCATGGAAAGATCTGCAACCAATATACTGGATCACACTTTTCCTCACAGTCTTCCTGACCTTTCCCAGTTTTGTTATTCAATTCTTTTCCTAAATATCTCAAATACAAATGCTTTCATTTTACTAGTTATTATTTAAAATTGAACACAAATGGACACAGTTAAGCAAACAAGCTTTATGGGACCACCTGTACAAAGCCAGTATTTTTTAATTTATTCATTTAAAAAAAAAATCATTTTGCATCAGAGGTGATTGTGCATGGGTTTGGAACTTGGTAGTCAAATTCAAGGACTGGGGAAAAGAGTGGAAGTAGTATTGAGGAGAAAAATAACTTATCTTCCTATATTCATTTATTTACCTAATAGGGACACATTTAAAGGAGAAAATATTGTCTTCCAATTGACCTGAAACAGCACTTTTTGCCTCCCTTTTGCCTCCTAAGCAGACAAAATTTCTTTGTCAGGTATCATGTACAAAAGGAGCCATTTTTCACAGTTTATCAGACAATGTTTTATACAATATTATGATAATTCAGGCTGTTCCTTTAGGGTTGAAAAATACCAATAGTGGTAAGGTAGCAACAGAATGAGCCAATATGATGGAAGAATTGTCAGTGGGATTTCCACACAGGAAAGTTTTCTAAACAACAAGCAAAATAACCAGCTCATTACTCATATTTGTCTTATTATTGCCAATAAAATGGCAGTGAAATCTGAAAAACTCAGGTTTTGAAGGCATGTTGTAAACATTACTTCCACCATTCAAGCCAGAACCCTGGAAGCATTTTTTCTGTGATGTTTTACAAAATAAAATAAAAAAAAAATATTGAGGAAAGTCAGAGATTGTTAACGAGACTGCTTCAAAGTATTGAACAGCAGGCCTCTCATTTTGGATCCTCTCTAATTCCTAGGCTGACAAGTGAATCTGGTGAATTAATGTTGGAGATTTGAACAATAAACACTCTGGGCTTTTTCTATTCCTTCAGTGATGCAAAGCCTAATTAGATGGTTAACTAGGCATATGGCTACTTTGCATCATTGTGGAAGCAGAAAGCATCTGATGTGCACACTGCTCCTAGAAATTTAAAAGCACTGTAATTGTTGGAACTTAATCTTCCTAGATGCCAGTAACAAATGGCTGGGGTTGTAGAAACATGGAGCACATTATGGATTTTTCTTTATTTCTTGTAAATATCAACAGTATAAGCAGAAAACTGAAGATATACAGTGATTATCTTTTATTGCAGACTCAGAAATAAGTCAGACTCAAGCAACAGAAATATACTGAGTGAAAACCAAGAATTTTAGATCAGTACTTGGCTTAGTGAACAACTAAGTTAACTATCACATTTTGAAAGCAAATTCTAACTTTAAAAACTGGTGGCAACCATTGTAAATAATTCTGCAATCTCATCAAATGTAAAAACAAATGAACAAAGACTGAAAGCTCGAGAACAACATTTTTTGGGTTGAACAATGCTCATCTGTCCATTGAAAACAACGTTTGTTTTTCAATACTGAAATTTCCATAAACTAATCCTCAGGAGAGCAACAAACCAGAGTGGTTCTTTCAGAACATACAGCTGATCAATTTTATCATTTGAAGCTTGTAATCTAAAGAATCATGATCTTCTCTAAAACCTTCATTATTTAAATTTATTCATCAAATAGGTTTTATGAAAGTTACTTGGTTTACTGGCAATTTACAATAAAATTTTAGTGACTATTAAATATACAGATCCCAAGCTCTTTTTGAATGCTGAATTTCTATGCTTTGCTTTTTAGCTCTGAAGAAAGATTATATTCAAAATTGCATTTCTCATTCTGATTCCCTGGACTACAAACTTGAAATCCACATTTGCTGCTAACTTGTGCAGCTTCTTTTCAATCCACCTTATCAGCAAATGTTCCAGCACCCATGTTTGTTTGCTAAGAAAGTCACAGGAATCAAAACCAAAGGAGAAGATGAAGAAGGATCTTAGAATGTGAATGGCTATCAACCAGAAGTTCTCTTGTCACAAGGACTATTTTTAACAGTTTGGAAACCACAGGCTATCCAGAGAGCTGGAAAGACAAATTAACACATCTAGTTGTTGGTTCATGAGGAATGGCCTGGATTCCACATTTTTAACGTGGACTCTAAAGTTCCATCCAACTTATCACTGCTTCTTGTTAGCTTTTACTATTTTAATAAGGAAAATCAGCCTGGTGTCATTTAGCTACCTATATGAGTGCTTCCAGTGGAATTTTCTATATGCATAAGAATGCAATGAGAATTACAAAGGCTTCACACAGAGCTTGTTTCTGCCAAGTCAGCATGATTACACAACTTGAACTATCCCTGATCTCACTCATTAGACAAGGAAGAGGCTGGCTGGGAAGTCCCACGCAGTATTCTAATGTCATAGCTGAATATTTTGTGCAATTTCCTATATTCCACTTACCTTGGCACAAAATCACTTTTCTGAACTGATGCATATTCCAAAGCAGAACAGAACATTCAAATACACACCATGGCCCAAGTTTTTTAGCCCAAATGGATTTCGTTCATCTCAGAACACTTTTTCCTTAATCTGTGTTATTTTTATAAGGCATGGAATACTTTTTTCTCCCCCGTCAATAACGTCATTTGAAGACTAGAATAACCTTCACCCTCTTCCTTCACCAAGCTTTAGAAACTTATGACATCCTTCAAGTACTGCTGTAAAAAACATATGCAGCTCAACTGTTTAAGTTGCTTGGTCCTTTTATTATTAATCAAATTACCGAGTCTCTCTACTTCCTTCAACAACCTGTACTAATGAGCCCACTGTAAAAGATAAACTAGATTATTACCACAGCCACCAATTTTCTGCATTCTGTAGCTGTCATTCTTACAGTATTGCAGGCATTACAGAAGCATCTGTGATCTCAGGAGGGCTGGGCTAACCATTCTAAGGCAAAAAAAAAAAGTGCCCAAAAGTAAAATAAAGGAGATTTCAAATTATTTCTTTTAAACACTTGAAATTAAATCAGTCAATATCAGGAGACAACCAATGGTGGTATACAAAACAACAGTGATGGGTTTTCTCTCATTTATCAGTTTATCAGTTAATTATCAGTTAATTCCAGGGAATTCAACTCTCTAACACAGTGCTATTGGCAAATAAGAGAGCCCAATAGGAGAAGATTCCTAGAATAAAGACCTGGTGCTAAAATCTCAAAGGAATCAAAAAGGAGTCCATAAGATCTTTTGGGCAAGGATCACAGACAAGATATCTTACAGATTTCAGTAAGCTTTCTGTACCTATTTGTTTTCAGTGACATTAGAACAAGAAATTAAAACAATCATACAACAACATCCCTCTGCAGACACCACAGAGTTTGGAACTCCTTTCAGTGTCACTGCACAGTGTAACCTCTAATGTAAAAACATTCTTTTTTTCTTTCAAAATTACACAATGAATAATTGGCCTTGGCCAAGTCTTGTCTTCATTACAAAGTGGCTGCTGCCAGTTCCTCTCAGTGGGAAGTGATCCATGTGAGACGAAGGCTGCAATTCACATTTTTAAAATAACATCTCTCCTCTTTAATGTGAAGTGATCCTCACTCATTTCACGCAGATGAAAGAGGAAGTTGAAACCTATCCCAGCTTTTTATTCACTCTTGTATAATTAACATTTACCTATCCCCAGCTGATGTCTTTTACATGTAAAATTCAGAACAGTCTGACAGGAATGAACAAGCTTACCTGATAAGAGGCTGTATGTAAGAGAAATGGTGCTAGCTTCCTCCCTGGAAAAGCAGGATCTGCAACATGGAATCAGGAAAATTTTATTTCAGTGGAAATTAAAAGAAATAAATCTTATGTACAAAAAGAGGGGATTTGTTCCTAGATTTAAAGCGTGCAGAATGAATGGCAGAAGGCCACCCTGCACTGAAAAATAATAAAAACTTCAAGAACGTAGGTGTTTAGTTAGAAATACCTAGTTCTAAACATCATAGAAAGAAAAGTGCCAGCCTGAAGCAGGATTTGGATTCAAGAAAAGGGCATTCTAAGCATCAGTGCAGTAAAGCACCCAGACAGAGAAGGTGAAGTTCATCCCTGCAGCAGAAAAGAGCAGTAAAAGGTTAAGATAGAACAAAACCAAGAGCCATAGAAGCAATTCTCCAAGGAACAACACAGCCAAACATTCGCAGGAGCCACAAGAAGTAATTCATACTATGTCACAGAAAGCACAGCCTCTTGTGTTCTCTGTCAGCTCTCACTCCCAGGACAGAGAGGCCGTGGCCACCCACTCAGGACCTGTCCATTTCCACTCCAGCCCTGCCACCACCAGTAGCCCAGCTGTGACAAGTGACTACTGCCTGACATCGTCAGGCATTAGGGGTGACACGCAGGCCACAGATTCACTCAGGCTGGGCAAGTAAACACAGACCAAACCACAGCACTCTTTGGAGTTGAGGGTAACTAGTCACAAATGTGAGCTGAACCAAGATAATGGCCTCAGAGCTAAGAAACCGATGAGTGAAAATACCAAACTCTTCCATTTCCACATTTCTAAAATGAAGTATTAATTTATATCCAATACTTCCTTCAAAAACGTGGCCAAGAACACATTTTATGTAAGAAACTCTCCAAACCAAAAGAATCATCTTAAAGCAACTATTTAATTTGATTTCAAACAGTGTATCTTTTTTCTCTTTCACAAGAAAAAAAAAAGAAATTATTTTCCCTGGTTTTTTTTACCTAATCATAAAACTGGCAGAGGCAAAAAAAAAAAAAAAAAAAAAAAATCCTTACACTGCTAACAATCTCCCAATAAAAGGCATACTCTGTCTCCTTGCAGACATGCACTCGCCCTTTGCATTTCCATCTGGACCACTTGGTACTGGAAATATCTACTGCAATAATGGACTCAGTCCATTTAAATACTGAAGCAATGAAAGAGCAAAAGTTGAAGTGGGCAATGGACGTGGCAGTGGGATCTGGATTGCCTCCTGTATTAACTGAAGTTCAGCCACACTTTTCTCCACTGCAGCTCATCTGAGACCTGCAGAGAACTAATTTTTGACAAGTGGTGGCAGAAGGCAAAATTCTATGTTTAGGATACTGGAAAATTATAAAAAATGTGTTCTCACATTTAAAAACCTCTAACTGCAGGGGATTACTGTGTGCCAAAAACGATAATACAAAGCTTTACACAACCAAGGCATGAAAAAATGCTTTATGTTTGCCAATGCTATCTCACTTTATCCCTTATTTAACATGTTATAGCACATGAAAAATAAAAACACTTTAAAGCCATGAATGAATCTTACAAGTTTAAATATACCTAATATGTGTACATACATACATAATCACCCATATCCTTACTCAGAAAACATTCTTGATATTTTTCCCATTTTCAACAAATTTGAGTTTTCCTAGATTTACACAAGCAGCACTATCATGCTCTCCTCAGATTCTTGGGTGGACTGAGCTGCTCAAAAACCTCCTAGAAAAATATTTCCGAGGATTGAGAAATAACCTCAGGAAGTTGGACTGACACTCTTGGAATGCAAAGATCAAGGGTTTCTCTGCACTATTTTTATTATAAACAAAGAACCCACTACAACTGCAGTGGCATCACTGGAGGCGGTAGAGGCAGGAGATGAGGAACAGTAGGAAAGCTGGAAAAAATACAAATAATTATTTGAAAGCCCTGAGTATATTCCTCCTGTACTCCTCACATCATTATGGCAATGAATACACCCCAGGCCTTTTCACCAAGAGCTTCATTTCTGTCTGAATTAAGTCATAACGTTAGAAATTTTGGAGGCTGTTTAAAACATCTCTATGTGAAGTCAGATGTGAATAACTAAACATTCCGCTGTTAAAAAAAAAGAAATACCAAAATACAAAGAAAAACAAAAGTAAGAGGAAGAAATAAAATGACCTCAGTTTTCTGACCATGTAAATCATCAGGAATTGTTTCATCTTAAACATTAAATGCCCCAGCCATTGCTAGCATGTAGAGATAAGACATTTCCACCGCCACATGACAGCTCATACAAACTGTTTCTTGTTTATATCCCTATTAGGAGTTCACAGCAGTCACCAAGATTATTTCACTTGATTTGATTCCTTCCCTGCTCTCTATGGTTCATTTACCAAACCCTATAGAAGGCTATTCACGTCCCTTGGGAAGATCCAAAGTTAGCACTTACGCAGACAAAAGCTGCAGCCAGAGAAAGCTCCATGGAGCCCTGGCCACCACAACACCACTTCTGTCACCAGTGCTCTCACCAGGCCACCTTCTAAGGCAAAGGGCCCAAACAATTCTCCATGCTGCTCCCATGCTTGATGCCTTAGGTTTTAACTTTTATATTTTTTTAAATCCTGTACTGCTGGTGTAACTCTGAAGTTTCCTGTAGCTCGTTCAGTGCTGTTCTCTCATGCTCACATAGACAGAACAAAGCCTCTCCAGCTCTCCAAGGACACCCAGACCCTCCTAGGCTCAAGAACTGCAAACCTTCATCTTGGGGAGAGGGGGCCAAGCTTGGGCAAATTCCATCCTTGCCTGGCTTCTGCTTGGGGAATTGATGCTGATATCCAAGTGGGAAGAACTCGTCACCTGTCACTGTCCATGTTGGGATGCACTGAGGCAGGAGCCTCTGGAGCCCAGAGTGTACCTCTGAAGGCCTTTCAAATAAATCCCTCCTTTATTCCTGTCTAGTTTCTGTTTCTAGGTAGCCATTTAAGGCATCATGTTACTATTTTTCCCATCTCTCTCAATCTACCAAAGACAAAACAGGCTACAGTGACAACCAAGGTGACATCAGGGACAGTTTTCAGTTTGGCACCTGGGGTTGTTGAATGCCAGGTTTCCTGGTACAGCCCTTCTGCTGCAAATAAAAGTGAGGTGCCTGAAGTACATCTGGATAAAAACAAAATATATATTCCCAGCAATTATTTGAAACAGCTCTTTTCTCATGGACACAAATATGCAAAAAGCACGTATGACTGCTAGTGATGAGCCACTGCTTTTGCTGCTATTGCTGTATTCCTTTATTGCTCAATCAAAAGGTAAAGAGGATCCGATTGTATTTCAAAATAAATGTATAAAAGCAGTTTCTTCCACAACAGAATTATTTAAAAAGCTCAGCTCCATCTAGATAACGTTCTCTTCTAGCTGAAAAATCAAATTTTCACTTTAGTTTCTGTAAGTGACTTTTGATAAATTATTGCCAGCCTCCTGTCCAACCATACACTTACTTGTACAGGGTAAAATGTAATTGATATATGAATGAGCTACCCATTTCTCCAAAACCTGATGTAGCAGAAAAAGCCTAAAAAAACCCCAAAACAAAACAAAACAAAAGCAAATAAACAAACAAAAAATAAAACAGGGCCAAAACAAACAAACAAAAACCAAAAAAAACCACCACGAAAACCCAAAAACTTTGTCATAGTTCCTGCAAAAATGCTTTTGTCCATAGTGGAGAACACCATCAACACCACTGAAGAACAACAGCAGAATTAATTTTGGCACATGCCCATAGTTGGCAAAACTAAGCAAATATTAGGGAGAATTAGGAAAAGGATAGTTTGATAACATTTTTTATAAAACAAAGTGAAAAAGATAACCCACACAGAAGGTTTCTTGCACCCCTTTCTGGTTGAGGTCCACACCCTGTTTGGACAATAATATAAGAGACTGTTGATGCTTGAAGTGGCCACCAAAAAAACAAAGACCAGACAGGAATAAGGGAATAAAGGTAGGTATTTCTCTGAAAGGCCTTCAAAAGTTACACTCTGGGGAGTCCAGAGGCTACTGCCAAGATGAACCCCAAGATGGACCACAGGTCACGAGTTCTTCACACTTTTATAAGTTTGGTTCATTTGTATATCAGGGTTAATTCTCCAATTAAAGCTTCAGTTAATGACATCATTTCTCCACTCTTACCCCCCTTCCCAAGATGTTTGTTTACACATTTTGGGCCTAGGACAGTCTGGGTGTCCTTGCAGGGCAAGCTAGAGACACTTTTATTGTCTAACTGGCATAAGAGAGCAGAAGTTAACAGGCTGCAAGAAAATTCAGAGTTACACACTAAGCAGCACAGGATTTGGAAAATATAAAAGGGTTAAAACCCAAGGCATCACTATACCAGCTTCTTGATAAGAATTTATTCTGATGGTAAGATAAAACAGATATGCTGTAGCATAACCAAATCAAAACACTTCAGCCAGCAGTGCTTGAAAATTTACAAATATTTTACTAGCTGCAAAACCTGTCGCTTACTGTACCCCAAACACAATGGAAAGGGTTGGGGGGTGAAGGGGGCATTTATTCCAATGCAACTTTCTTCTTGAAGTTGCAGAACACACTAATTTTTCCAATTAAATATTAAAAGAAGGAAAATATTATAACAAGCACAGATGTTTTTTTTTTCATTTTAAGTATTCCCCACATCACAGTAACACTGCATTCTTTTAGTTTAATATTACAACTTGTAACTGTTCTAGCTGAGATACAAGCCTCATGAGTGAGTCCTAAAACACCTTGGTATTACTATCTTAACTTCATCTGTAAAATATGAAACAAACTGGAATTGTAACACTGAACACTAAACAACTTTCCAGAATACTCCAGCCTTTAACCTCTGTACTAGTCAGATCTCTGCATTCATATCACATACTGAAATAGATAATATATGCCATATTTGTGAAAAAAAAAATTGAGGACCTGCAACTACAACCAGTAAAATATTCTTTCATGATTTTTGGATGTAGTCAAAGAACAGGGGCTTCTAGAACATCGTCCAACAATAAATGATAGAAATAGATATGTGAACTTGGTGTGATTCATTTGCATGTGTGACCTGGGAATGAAATCAAATAAGTATTCTGGAAGGAAATCAAAGACACAGTCAGTCTGAAAAAATTTAAACTAAGAGCTGGAAACAATAAAGGATACTTAATCTAGAGTAAGGGAAGTAAATACAGTAGTAGAGAACCCAGAGGCATTTTCTCAAAGGCAGATATACAGATAGAGGCAGTGGTATTTAAAATGGACCGTAGCTGAGATAATTGACATCTCTATACACAATACAGATGTTATATGTGAGCAGCTATGGCCAAGTCCCAGACGGTCACTCATGGTATCTGTGACTGTTGACCTGAAAAATCACAAAAAAAGGAAGTTGTAGGATTTGTTGGGGTTTTTTGCGAATCTCCACATAACTCTTTTTTGTTCCTGGATGCTTTAGCAGTGAAAAATCAACACTTTCAGAGAATCAACCAAAACAATTGACTTTTTCAAGAGGTTGGTGTACAAAGACCAACCCACAAATGCTGAAGGACAAATACATTTGGATCACCCTTTTACTTGCTCCCATCTCATCCAAGTTCAACAGCAAAGGAAAAGTGACTACTGCATAATTTCAGAAACTACAGAATGTCTCACAAGAATCCCAAAGCACTTTTGGGGAATACAGTGTTGAGAACTATTCAGGGGAATTCTCCCTAGCTGGAGCCTAGAAGGAAACTAGAGAGAAGCCTGAAGTAGACTGTGGAATTAAACATTGTTGCACATCATTTCTCTCAGTTATATTTCTTTGTCTTTGTGAGCAGAATTTAGCACAGAACTCCATTTGTTCCTCCTCTCCTTTCTCCAGTCTTCAATATTTTGATCTGCTGCAGACATTCCTTACAACCATGTAATAAAATTGTTTCATTTTATACTTGACATTTTCTTCCATCCTTAGATGTCACACCATATTCCTAAAGGAAAAACAGTAATCTACTCTAAATTATGGCAATGCTGAACTTAGTGTGGGGCTTGCCTGGGAACTGCAGCTTTGTAAATTCACTCTACAACAGTGTACGCTCTCTTGAAAATAGATCTCTGCTGGCTGAACAATAATGAGCACTGATTTCTAAGACTTTCTAACTAAATCTGTTTGTTACTCCTGAAAATTAGCTTGTTTTATTTTGTTTTAAATTTTATTTTTGTTTTAAACCAGGAAGGAAATGATACGATTAAAGGAATTTAATAAAGGAAGGGGGATAGAAAACATTAGACATACAGGAGAAAAAAAACACAAAAATATTATGAAAATTAACAAAAATAAAAATGGGGGGGGTATCAAATCAAAAACAAGTTATTCTACTGGTTTCATTTCTGCAAAAGAACAGTGTGTGGTACTCAGTTAAACTACAGATATTCAGAGTGTTTCATGGGGCTGCAACCTGATGTCAAATTTCACCTGTTCTGTAAGTGCCAGCATCTGCCTCACTATGTAACCCCACAGTGCTCTGGTTTCTAGATCCCATCTTTATGAACTGCTTCTGGGTAGTCTCCAATGGGTGTATTCCATCACAATCCAGTGTTTGATCCTCTCTTTCCCACTCAGTGTTGCTGTGAGAACGGAAAGCTCGCTCCTCTCGGATGAGATGTCTCCAGGAGACTTGGAAAAACCTCTAGGGGTTCAGTCATTGCCTCGCAGCTCTTCAAAGTGCAGAACCTTATGCTGAATGATTTTGGCTCTTGCTAGAAAGTGTGTTATCACAGTTAGGATATGGCACTAGAAGGTCCAAATTCTACTTTATTTCTGAAAGTAATTTGTAATACCTCCTTGGGAAAAGTGAGGGCAATTTTTAAAAAATATTATCTCTCATATCATCTATATATAGATGCACGAAGCCAGACTTTTTGAATCAAATGGAACACATTTGAATGCTCAAATAAAGGTCAGATTTCCAGAAATGATCTGCAGCTGGAAGCTCTCACCACCCTCGACACACTAAGCTCTTGGAAACCCAGCAATATTACATAGACACCTAAACAGGAGCTGAGTTGTTCTGAAATCTGGTCCCAGTTGTGAATATTAATATCTCCTGAATATCCACTCAGAGGGTTCTGAAAAGCTGACTACCTACAGCTCCCACTGACTCTGAATCCCTGTCTTTGAAAACCAGAGCTACAATTGCCTGACAGGAGACTGCTGTGGTTCCGAACCTGAAAATGCACTTTCGCATTTTTTAATTTGAAAATATTCATCTTTGCTCCAGCCACATATGATCTTATTTGTTAATATTTTTCAAGGACTCAGCGCTGCAAGGTAGAAATTACAAGGATGTACTAAAACATATTAATGACACGCCCTAAACATGAGCCAAACCTTCAGGCTCCAGAAGCATCCAGTTAAGTGAAACAGTTTTGTTGGTGGAAATCCCACTATATTCTAGGAAAATGAGGGAAGAGGAGATCCTTCTGCTGGGAACTTTCAGCTGGGTACGATTATGACTCCTTTTATACACACCATAAGTATTTAATGACTTTGAAAACATCTATTTTTTCAATTAAGATGTCAATGAAAAAAAAAAAAAGCAATGGATCACACAGGGCAGATCTTAAAAAGTCAACATCAGCCCCAGTTCCGTGTTGACACTTTATAGCTCATTTTCCAAATACTTTATTTCCCACCCTCATAGAATTAACATTTTCTTCAAGTGTCACTGCATCATGATGATGATGATAGTACCAAACAAGGATTTTTCTCATCACTTACACATCATGAGGTTGCCCTCAATTTGGCTTGTGCTAAAATAAGCCCCAAACTGACAAGGATGTTTCCCATCCATGCTCCTACTTCCATACTCCAGCCCTGCAGTGACTCCTGTGATAGTTTTGCATACTGGGTTTTGAAAGCATAGTAGTGATACTATTTGAAAAATATCACTTTCACTTTTAAATGTAATAAAAAGTAAGATCCCTAAAGTTTCACATTAGAATGCACTACTTCAATCTCCTCACCGAACTTTGCAACCAAAATTATGCTTTTTTATTTTTCCTCAGGAAAAATAATAGAACTTTAAATGGAAAAAATAAAAAGCTGACATACTAATGAATCTTACCTTTTTTTTTCACTAAAGCAATGCCAAAGAATGAACAATAGTTGATGAAATTGCCTCTAAAAGAACTTCCTTGCAAGCTATAAGTATTAAAACAGCTGTAAATTGAATTTCATAATTTCTAATGCATTCGGGTACATGGATTAGGAGACAGACATTAGAATATTTTCTCACAATACCTTTGAAAAAGAAAGAATTAAAAGAAAAGAAAAAAAGGAAATTTAAGTGAGCCTCCTACAACTATCAATATTCCAAACTAAAAGTTAAATTCCCTATAATTAATTTTAGTTTGTACTTCAAAAAAAGATAGATTTTAAAGATTGTCTTAACACTCCTGAATATATTCACAATATAAACACCAAAACTACTGAAATAAACCCATTTTATGTACTTGAGTAATTTTTTTATTTTAATATAGCTTTTAAATTTTAGCCTAAATAAACAACTGGGATAACCTTTCATCCAGCATACACACATTTTTTCCATTCATGATCGCAGGCAGGTTTTCTTGGGGGCAGTTTTGGAGTTTTGGGGTATTTTTAGAGGGAGAGGGATTGCTGATTTCAGGGATACCAAAAGAAAAGTGTATTTCCATAAAGATATCAAAAAAAAAAAAACAAAAAACACCTCAGTCTCTCATTGCAATATATCCCTGTGACACCAAACTGATGAAGGCAAAAACTCGACGGATTTTAGAACACCAAAGGACCATGCTGATCAATATTTGGAGAGCAGCAGAAAAGGCGCATCCTGAAGAGAATGGTGCCTCCCTGTGGCAAACGAACACAGGAGAGACCA
>VZTN01011143.1:45384-119374 GCA_013400515.1 Erpornis zantholeuca
GTTCACTGGTACAGTGGATAAAGGACAGAGAGAAATGGAGGAAATAAAATCAAAAACCTGCTATAACAAATGGTTTCTGGAAATTACAATATTTTTGAACAAAACATACCCTTTTTGTTGAATTAATTATTATTCAGGTGGCATATTATTTTATAATTATTTTTATAATTGTTTACGATTTTACAATTATTCACAACTGCCTTTTCCTATGTCAGTACAGCACAGGTTTATCCAAAAATTGCATCTCTGCTGTCAGTCACTTAATGCTACACCATGTAGTTGGATGGGAAAATACTATACCCTCCCAGATAGTCTCCATCTTCTAAAAATTCTGTTCCTTCAACAACTAATCCACATTCACCCCCTCTTGTTCAATGTGTGAAATTCTTTCTCCCTCAGACTCTACCTGAAATATTTAGCTACCATTTATTCAATGTTGAAAAAGAGACAAATCAAAGACAAGGAGTTGATCATTTGTTTTGCAATATAAATTAACCAAGAGCCTATTTTTAATTTCTAGATGTGTATTTCCCCTCTCAAGCTCTGTCTACTCTTATTAAACATCAGATCATGCTCCCAATAAACCCTTTGGTGCTGTTTTTTGGACCACACTTCTAGATAAATCAGCTATTTATTTGAAATAGCAATAAAAATATTAAGTAATTTTTTTTATAAAAATTAATCATTTCTTCATCGTATCAAATCTAGAGGTCAACAACAGACAAGGTTTTTCAAAATCTTACCCATGTTTACTCTTTGAAGTTCTCATATTCAGGAATCCCTCATTAAAAGAAAGTTGAGATTAAAATGCCTTAGCAAACCAAAATGAGAACAATGTAAGTTAAAGAAGTAAAATATCTGCATTGAGCCATATAGTCTGCCCCTGCAGATGTAGGATTGTTCCCTACATCCTTTTTTTAGTTAAAAGGGAAAACTGCAACTTTCCACTCAAGTCCAAAAGGGAAATGTTCAACAGCTCTTTAGGAGGAGCTTGAGCCGCATCAGTTTCCAACTCCATGCTGTAGGGAGGGTTAAAAATAAAAACAAACTGCATGTCAAATGTTGGAGGAAAACTTGAGGGCCCATCAGGTGACACAGCTGCTGTTGGGCAAGAAGGAGAGAGGAATGTTGAGCCAGGAGACTGGATTTTATCCTGCTGGTGGCTAAATACATAGCCCCACGTTGAAATTCCTACTGCTGCTGGTGTCACAGAAGGGAGGATGGGAATGTGGCTGTATCAGATTCAACCCAAGGCAGCTGGCACTACACCTGTAGCACCAGGACAAGTAAAACATGACAAAAGGCAGGGGATTGAGCTGAAACACACTGAGCCTGAGCATTTCCTTCATTCCCCTTCATGGGGGGATGTGATCATAATATTTACATAAAGAGTGTCATACAGACATAGCTTTAGATGTTAAATCAATTGTGTTTCAATGCTGTGCCTCCAAGCTTCACTAACTCCTGTTATTCTTTAATTAGCCTTGAAGGAAGAAAAAGTCAGTTCCCAAAAGATTTCTTCCCTCTGAGTGCTGTGCATGTGACAGGAAAAATCAAATCACGCTGTTTCAATAGGAAGCAGATATTACAAAATAATACTAAAATACAGAGAAAAAAATAGAAATAAAATCGATGTATCCATCTTGTATCTGCTGTGCCCATTGTATCGACAGAGGAGGGCTTATTATTATTTATCTCTGCGGTAATGCCTGATGTTCTTAANNAAATTGGAGCTCCACTCTGTTTGATGCTTTACAGACACAGAGAAGGATCTGGACCCCACTGCAAAATGTTACAGTTCAATTAAAACCATTCTCAAAGCCCAGCAAACCTATGTCATAGTTGAATTTTGTGAATTGTGCAAAACTTCCACATCACAAAAAAAATATTTTTTTTTAATCAGCAAGAAAAATATCCGAATTTTAATTCACTTAAGGGCTAATAAGTTGCTCTGTACCCAATTGAACACCCTGGAAAAAATCCTAAGCAGTACTGTTTCTTGAGCCATCTACAACTGTAATGCACCCACTTAGAAGAGTCATTCAGTCCCCTAAAAACAGATTTTTCTGACACCATAGCTCAATCAAAATTATTTCAGTACAATCAATTATTTGAGGCTGCTTACCAAAGATATAAATAAACATATGTAGAACAACATGAAATGAACCTTTTGAACATGAACATGAAATCAATTCTTTATTTTCTGTCCATGGAAAAGCCATTTTAATGTTACTTATCCATCTTATTCAGGCTTCCTGCAAACTTCTCAGAAGTTTTTTCTCCCACCATGACAATCTCTTGCTATCATTATTTGATGTTTATCCTACACATTCCCTTAATTCTATCAGATATCATTAAAGATTCCATACGTTATTTTAAAGTGCATTTGATATATAAATTCAGGATATGTATATAAAACACCCCCCTAAGGACTTGTGCATATATGATGATGCCAGTTCTTCCCTTTGGGTAAAATGAGCATCTAAAAGATCAAGATAAAAGAAAAAAACAGCCATAACTTAGGAAGGATAAATTATCCTTTTGCAATCTAGGTGAAAAATTTGGATTTAAAAGATGTAGGATTACTGCCTGGTTGCAGAGAACTACTGTGACTTTTCCTGCATATCACCCTAAGAGGAAGTAAGATTGAATGTTTAACAAATTATTAATTGTAAAAGAAACTTTCAATATTTAATGAAAGAAATAAATAATAGATTGTAGCTATCAACCTAAAACAATTTGAAATGCAGAATAATACTTATCCAAACACATTTAACCAGGCTCACAGGTTAAATCAGGGGTTTTTTGGTTTTAAAATACATAGAATATCTTCAGATATTTTTTCCTCTATTCTAGAGCCCACTGTAGGCAGATGAAACCTATCACGGTTATCATTAAATTCTGAACTAGTTTATTTGAAAATAATTTTGAAGTCAAGGTCTTGTGATAGTTTACGACCTCCTTTACTCTTCCTCTGAAATATTCTTGGATGGACTTAAAAGAGAGCTGCACATATGGTCTGCCGGATTAAACAAGGAGGTAGGAAGGTCAGATTATTACCAGAATAATTTATATTTCCTTTTGCATTGGCTGTATATTACACGAGCTGTAAGCAAATGAGACTCACTGAAATTTATAGTCAGCTACACTTTGGATTGAAAATCGTTGTAGGAAAAGAGGTTTTACATTAACCAGAGAACAGAAATTATGACAAAAAACTGGAGATGAGGGGATGGCGATTAGAAAGATCTTACCATGTGCCTGCAATGCAGCTCTTCCTACAGCATACATGTCACCTATTATATTTATTTACGTTAGTGTTCCAGAACTTGAAATTTGTAATCACTTTATCAGGGAAAAGAGATCTTTTTCTTTAGCCTCTCTCCTCACAGCAGTGAAGACAATCACTCAGTGGTCATTATACTGCACTCCTGCAACCAGACAACACTCCACTCAAAGAAGCTGCACTCTTCATTCAGTGACAGCCTGATTCCTCTTTGAGTGTCTTGCTAAAATTTAATGGAAAGATCCTATCACCTAGGATGGTCTGTGATATATTTGAAACAGAAGCATTTTAAAAGGTGCATGTTCTGCACCTAATAATCCTAGCAAAGCTGATCTTTCAGAAACAATCTATGTAGAAGGACATCCTTTCACAGAGTTTTTAAACAAAACAAAACACACATACACACACACACACAGAGAAAAAAAAAAGGAGGAACTTTCTATTCTGCATTCTCCAATCACCTCTAAGAAACGAGGATTCATAACTAGTTGCTTATAGGCAAGTTATTATAGAATTATCTACTAAAGGACTTCTTCCCCTTCACCTTGCAATACCCAGTTCTGCCTTGAGACAAGGTGTCAGCTTCTGTGTTTTGAAGGATATTTAGAAGTCCATCCAAAGTAGTCACCGTGATAAATGCAAAGAAAATCAACTGAAATTGGTTCAGGGAAAGGTTTTCTTTCCTTAGTAGAAAGAAAATTTCAGGAAGTGCTTTTGTCAATCCCAGTAAGACTTTGACAGTAACGTGTAACCTCAGTCCTTGACCCAGCAAGTCTGAGCTGCATTTAATTGGTCTGTCTGCAAAACTATGAAAAATTTCTCTTTGTGTACTGTAAAATAAAATGCATGTATTTCATACAGCTGGGAAACAATATCTACTATTCAGAGCTCCTGGCAGTACAACAGAGCACTTTCCTTGTTAAACTCTCTGAAACCATCCCCTTTTTTCCAGCCCTGCTTTTAGGTGCACTGAAGAAGCCAAAAATATAAAAGTCAACAAGTGGAAAGCATAATCACTGGAAAACTCAAAGGATATAAATCATTCTTAGAAGAAACACAACATTTGGTGAAAATCCTGAGAACCTTGAAGATTTGTTGGGCTGGTTTGTGGAGCTGGGGAAGGACCTATCAGAAAAAAAACCACTGAACAGCCACACCGAAACCAAATCCTCACCTCTGTCCTGTCCACTTCCTTTTTTACTCGACTTACTGGCCTTCCTCAGTATCAAGCTACTCCCCATAAAACCACACTAGCAGCCATGTGGACTTTTATGAGATAAATCTCAGTATAACTGGGAACCCAGTTTATTTTTAAAAATCTAAGCTTTTCAATACACGATGAAATAAACATTCAAAGACGAGGAATTTAAAGAGGAAGAGACAGCAGCTTTCTAATCTCTAATTCTCATGTCTGTCAGTGTGAGTTACCACGGCAGTTTTAATGTACACTGAACTTGTGGCCATTTTTTATGGCTGGAAACAGGACGGGCTGAGGTGTATCAAAGTTCCAGAATGAGTCAGCCAACAAATCCATGCCAGGAGACTCCCTCGTGGAGAGGCTGGAGTAGCTACACTAGTCACATAAAGATGTAAACAAAGGTAGCAACAGGACTTATTTCACTGCTGAGATGTAGCTACCCAGGTCGTTTTGCTGGCAACGAGATCTTAGAAAGGGGGGGAGGATGTGGTCTTCCCAGTTTCCACTTAATATACCCAAAACTAGTAAAATTTATAGCACAGGCTGAGTCTGAGCTGTATAAAAACACAGTTGCTGAAAATTTGCAAAACACTGGTTAAAAACATAAAAGTTGTTATTTAAAGGATGTCAATATTGATAAGAACTGTAGACTTTTCCCTGATCCCATACTGATCCCACAATAAAATGTCTGCTTTAAAAATCACCACCTCATAGGACTGAAAATAGTAACATAACTTCAACTTCTTCTAAGCCTTCATTTGCAGTCAAATGAGAAAGAAACAGGAAAATTAGGTGTGTCCTGTACAGAAAACACATGTGGAAGTGATGCACATCATGTGTAAGATAGATCTGGTTTTATTCTTCCAAATACTTTCAGATGCAACAATAACTAACCAGAGAAAAGGATATTTCTGCATGCAAGCATTGCCAAGATGCAAGACCATTTCGAATCTTTAAAGCAGCTCGCAATTTTAAACATGCAGGCAGTAGAAAGGCAGAAAAACCAAAAGCAGGAGTGTCTTACTGCTAAGTGACCTGGACAGCATTCTGACACAAGTTTCCTTACTGTTTTTAACTTAAGCACGGGGAAATAAAATGGTAACAATAATGATCAGTAAGCATTAGACCCATTTTTCTTTAATCCTGGGCAGGAAAAGAACATTCCCGTAAGTATTCTTTGGGTGGGCACTGAACAAGTGCTAAAACCACCCACTCCTCTTTCTCCCTGGATGCTGTTTGGTGCTGCTCAGAGTTAAATGGTAAAGCACTAGCATTTATACAGTTTTATATCTTCAAGCATTGGTATGAATTGAAGGTGTTTTTTTCAGCCTTTTGTAGGGGTGTGATAGTTATACAATGCAGGAATACAGGCTGCTGAACACTAATTAAAAACAAACCCTTAAAATACATATTCCATTTGCTTTAGAGCATCAATTATAAAACCAGATGTTAGAGCCAGATGTCAAAGAATTATTTTTCATAAGCCACAGCTTATAGCCATGTAGCCTCCATTTATCATCTCAGATGGGAACATTTAATTTGACAGCACACATTTTGGTTAATAGCCAGTTTCAACATTAGCACTTGTTTTTGCAATTTTATGTAAAGGGATGCGATAAAACTGTCTATAATGAAAATTCTGTTATTTCAGTACCTCAGCATTTACAAACTACGTCTATCTGTGCACAAGCTGAAAATGTTTTACACACTTGTGAATGTCTGCAGTATGTCTCAGAGGCATAGTTCTTTCTACATGCCAGCTTATTTAATATATGCCTACAGATAGAGTTTGCTGCATAGAAGCTGAGCTCCTCTTTCAAGACACTTAAGAGAACAGAAAACAAAACATCTTTGCTCCTATGTTTCTTGAACATTACAAAACTGTTGATTTCAGTGGATAATTTTGGTAAAAAAATATAGTATTCTGTTACTTTTGGTACATGGTCTAAAGAGAAATTTGGGCCTAGAACTCTCAAGCCATCCTATATTTAGCAACACAAATCCTGTCTTCTTTTATTCTTCTTGCATTCCTAGGTAAAATCTATGCCAGTCTTCAGCTGCTGTCAGGCTGGCACAGATCCAGGGACTTCAGCACTGTATTTAAGTTTCTTTTGCATTTGACAGAAAAAAAAATCTATCTGTTCTGGAGCCAGAATTAGGAAGGAAGGGATACCTGACATACCTTAAAAATTTGCCAGAAGATATCAGTCTGCCCTGATTTTAGCCCTGAAGGTGAACAGTCACACTGCAAGACTTCTACTGAGAAAAACTAGGTAATCATATCAAATTATGTGGCAAATTTGTGAAAAGAGCAAATCAATTTTCCTTCTGACCAAAGTCAGGACTTGACTCTCCAGATAGTGAGAAGACACAAGTACACTATTTCAACTGTGACATTTCAGGTTCGAATTATTTTGTCCAGCCAGCAAAACATATTTTTTGGCTGCTGATCACACATTTTCAAACCCAGATGTTAATTTTAGAATAAAATCCTCAAGAAGTAAAATGAAAATGTTTAATGCAGGCCTATCAGAAAGACATATTATTTGTGCTGCCTATAGCTCTGAAAAATTAGGGAATGGGCATTTTGATTGCTCCTGTTCATATATCAAAGAATATAATTAATTAACACATAAAGGAACTAAAGAGGAACATACAGCATCATCTATCAAGAAATTCCTACAAATGAGAAATGGAGATGGATCATAACACACCTTTAATTCTTCAACAGGAGGCGTGGCCACATCAGAGACTCCAACTGCTAATAAGAAAAACAAAGTCTCTTAACTGCAGATTAACATAGAAGTCATAGCCAACATCTTTCCTTTCATGCTGATATAGAAGAAACCATACATGCTGGCTTTACTTTGCTGCTAAAAAGGGCTTCAAAACATTTCTAAGTTTAAAAAAAGCACAATTTAATTGGTTTTTTTTTCTCTAGTCTTACCTTACCAACCATAGCATCATTTTTTTCTAAAAAAAAAAAAAAAGAAACAGAGAGAGAGAGAAAGAAAGAGAGAGAATGAGAAGAGAAAGAGAAAGAGAAAGAGAAAGAGAAAGAGAAAGAGAAAGAGAAAGAGAAAGAGAAAGAGAAAGAGAAAGAGAAACAATAATTGGAGGAATAAGACTTTGCCTGCTAGTTTCCTTAGTAAGCCAGAAATAGGTATTCTTAAGCTTCTTTCTGTTTCACAGCTCTAAGCCAGCACCACCACTCAGAGGACCTGGGAATCAAAGGGTCTCGGACTCTTGGGGTCCTCAGCCTAGGATGGCTTTGCCATACAGGCTGCACTGAGGGTGCTGGCTTCAGGTCAGAAACAGCCAGAGGTCCCAAAGGCCACGTGCATCCTGACAGAGCTGCTGAACACCTGTGTTAACTCCTCCACACAGTGCAGAGGCGGAAAGGCAGAAGCCCTCGACGTTGCCAGGCTCAGCCTTCCAGATTCTGAGCTGATAAGGATAGGAGTGTTAAGATTTCTCCCAAAATATAAATGTTTTCATTTATTTTATAGTGGTTTTGGACTTCTTTTCCATGATTCTTTTTCCTGTCTCAGAGACTGGAAGTGTCACCTATTAGAATTGGTGGAACATCAGTCTTACCCCTAGCTAGGCAGTGTGCAAGTAAAACAAAAGCAAACATACTACTTCAGCAAGTTAGCAGTTCAGAACTTACTCTTGACTTCTCTTTCCAGTTCCTAATTAAAACCAGTATTGAAACATCAGAGTTATTCACACACTGAAAATTCTGATTTTTCAATACCTTGTAGCAGTAAAGTCAGGTCAAGGCTTTTGAGCAAGTCTCAGTTCCTTTCACGATTCTGGACACTTGAATACACATATAACACAACAACATTGAACTTAATATTGAACTCTTGATAGACACAAAATATTATTCTGACACAGGAAAATGTCTGCATACAGGAATTGTAACTACTGGTTTCAGCTGTTATGATCTGACAAAAGGCTTTCAGTGCATCTGCTAATGTCACAAGAAAAGGGCACTGCAGCTTAATTAACTTGTTAACAATGCAGAGGCAATGAGAAACAAACATTCTACCTTTTCACATAGATCATGCATGATTGACAGCACTAACATTCAGATCATTAGTTCCAAAACCAGTTGTTTTTCCAACCACCAACATCCATGTTTTTATTTCGGCAGCCATAACACTCTAATAGCTAAATGGGTTTGCTTTCCCAGAGTGTCTGGGAAATTATTTTGCTAATCTCGGTTCACAAAGTCATTACTAAACTGAATTCCAGCATCTTTTCTAGTGTCTAGCCAGAATATCAAGTTTCAGGCACCTTTCACTACTCCCTATTTATGTAATTCTTTATTAAACCTGCATTTTACAGCCTTGTTTTACAACTTGGGCATATTAAGTAACAGTGTTCAGGCTAAGTGGAAAAAATTCAGCAGCAGCTTGAAAGGTACCACGTATTTGGGATGGAAATATAAAATAATTTAAAGACCAGCAATATACACAATGCTGGCAGCAGAGCCATTCGACGTTGATGCAATTCACGTGGCTGCTGCTGCGTGCTTTCCATTTTACACAAGAAAGTGCATTACATTCCTTCCCATCTCCCATTAGTCCAGGAATTCATTTCTGAGGAATAACCGTTTAAAGAGTAATATCAAATTTCCACAGCAACATGACCAGCACAGCAGCTAAATAGTCTGCATTTATGAAGCACTGCAGATGTTTGAAACACCGTGCGGACATCAACTCACAAAACCTTCACCATCCCTTCCAAGGCAGGCAGGCAGAAGGGAATGCAGTACAGGCACGTGGCAGCCAAAGGAGTGGACAAACTCCTCTCAGAGTGTTGCAGTGGGCGGATGGTAGGGTGCCACAACCTTCCGAAAGCGCCTCCACCAAGGAAGACGCTCGGCGGTGCCACGCACACGCACACTCGCGCCAGATAGCTGACAGGATACATTGACAGCAAAGAGACGGGAAGGGTCTTCATATGGGATTCCACGGGAGAGGTTTATTGCAGCCATGCATGTCACAGAGTCCAGGGACGAAGACAAGAAGTATGGGAAGGTCCCAGGTTTAATATCATGACGGTGCAAGACAGAGCATCAGAGACCAACAATCTGAGGGCACGAAGGAGGTACACAGGCGGGGCCAGGGCATGGGAGCCAATAGGGGAACAGTGAGGAAGTGGCAAAGGAACAAGGGCCAATAGGGGAGCAGGGAAGGGAGAACATTCTGGGGCCAGGACATATAAGGGAGAAAGGGGCAGGGAGGCCAAAGGGCCAACCGGGGAAGCAGAACTGGGGTACATTAACATAACAAAACAAAGCACCCTGGGAGAAGCCTTTTCTCCCTGAGCTGGGCAGTATTTCCTGACTTAGGATCTACCCCTCCAGTGGACGCTTATGTTCCCTCCTTCGGTAGGCTCACCAGCCTCCGCATCAGAGGACAAGGGACAAGAGCACATTCAGCACAAGAGGCAAATGGAAAATTACTATTAGTGACCAGGGGAAAAAACCAGCTTTAACAGAAAGGGTGGTCACACAATGGAACAAAGTTGCTTTGCTATGTAATCTCCATTCTCAGAGCTATTCAAAAATTGCTTGGGAAAGGCCCCAGCAATATCAACTGACTTCTAAGTTGCATTTACTACAAAGAAAGCTCTACTGTCACTGGCTTGGACCACACAACTTCCCCTCACAGCCTAATTGATTCCATTATTTGATCTCACTTTCCACCCCACGTTCAGGATTCCACAATTTGGGAACAGAAAAGAGAAGCTGTGGAAAGGGGAGACAGCTTTCCTGCCACAGAGGCAGGGCAGAAGGCTGAGCAAGGCAGAAGCGGCTTCAGCAGCACACCCAAAATTCTATTTCGTTTTCAATGCTTTTAATGCTCTATCTTCTAAAGCCTTAGAGAAAGAAGCATGCACCAAAATCATAAACTTCATCACTCTAATTTCATCTCCTCAAACAGCATTTTTCTGGGAAGTGCTACAACATGCTTAGTTTTCCGTGGAATTCTGAAGGGCAATGACCTCCCTGCAAACTGAAGAGTGTCTACAGCTGGAGGTATGCCGGATTCAGAAAGTCTATGATATTCTACCCTAAATCCATCACAGTAGATACAGCATTTAAAAAAATTGCTAACTTTTGAAAACAGACTTTTGCCAATTAAATGTCTGGCTTGTGCAACAGCTCTGTGAAGACTTCTGCATTTTGTTTTTGCTCCTTCAAAATCTCAGTTTGATTTATGCATTTCAAAAATTTCAAATTATCTACTGAAATAATAAAAATTTTCAAGTGTCCTAAAGAACAATCTAATTTCAATTTTACTGCTGCAGTAAAATTAATAATTCCAATAAAGCATTTTCCCTACAGTACACAAGAAAGTTAAAATTGTATTTAAACTGTAAAAAAGGTTTTCATCTTATCAATTTATCTTATTAAACTATGTAGTAAACGTTTCATCATATCAATGTTTATTTAAGTCTCACAAAGGAAATTCCTAAATATTTAAAAATTGAAAAAAACATGTGGCCTTGTTTCATCCTTCCCAGCTTCTAGAAAATACCGCACAATTAACTTCAAAATACTTCAGGATGTTTCATTTTGGTTCTAACAGTATTTCATGAGTTGGTGGTGTGCGTGCTCAAGTGTAACTTTGAGAAAATTAAATCAAATACAGTAATGCAAACTGATAAGCTGCAGAGTGAAAAAAAAATCCATAAATTCTCACTTACACACATAGATGATATTCAGAAAGTTATTACCACTTTATCACAAGCAAACAGCTGGCATGTAAAATTGTTAGTAACCAAAAGTATACACAGATCTGTTATTTATATTTATTTCAGCTTAGAAATGGGCTTTTGGAATGAAGCAAACCTATAACTAATTGATTTATACACTCTAATTTGTTTATTTCAGTTAGAACATAAACATTTCATACATTCCTGAAAGACCGGGTAAGGAAATTAACTGAGAAATGATGATGTTTCTTGCTTGAGTATTTTATCATTGTTCATTTTATTACTGCTTTTTTTTTCCTACTGGATATATGAAATATGCAAAAGTTCCTGTTATTGTAACACAGATACATAAACAGAAGGATTTGGCTTTTCCCTGACTCCACTGCAAAGGAAAATAAAACAGAATTTCACCTATTGTGAAGAGTTATGCACGGTTGTATTTTTTCAAAACTACTGCAGACCATGTATGTGGGAATTGAGGTCAAATCTTATTCTGCCCATCTACTTTTCTTTCTGTCACACAGACTCCCTTTATTTCCTCCTGCCATTTCCCAGGCTTTCTTGACACTTGGAGCAGCACCACTGAGGAGCTGGGAGGGATTATCCCAACGTGTAACAGTGCTCCATCACAAAAATGGGCATTGTTCTGAGAAGCACTTAATGAGTAATTAACAATATATAACCTGCAACTTGAAATAATTATTTCCCAACATTTTAAGTTTAATTTTAAAAAAATTATTTAGGTTTCTTAATACCAAAAGGGCTTATTTTGAATAAATACCACTCTCTTTAGTCCCATTTTACTTCATTTTTATTTCATTTTTTTATTTTTGTTTTTTGGTACTTGGAAAAAATCCCAACATTTTGAAGCTTATAAAGCAAAAGGTGATGGTATGCTGACATCATTCACAAAGCAACCCTACTGCAAGGCTGGCCTCGCTCTCTGTCTAAAAGTTAGAGAGCAAATACACATTTTAAACTGCAATCCAACTGTAAATATAAGTCTTTCTCAGTGCAGCCTGACAGTAAGTTTTGCTCTTTGTGTGTATATGCATGAACATTCACATAAAACACAGAGGGAAAAGCACTAGAAACAGCTCTGAGAAGACTCAGCAAGCCTACAGAGAACCACATAAATCTCTTTTTAATGTCTTCAAGTTCAGAAGTCAGATAAAACTGGAAAGTGCCATGTTCGATTTTAGCATAATTCTTTTTTCATATTAAGAGTATAAATAAGAGTTTAATCATTGATCTGGGTCTCTCAAGAATGTACTGAGCCTAAACACAAGAAACAAAACTGTGCTGAGGGAATGGCCTGAAGCTGTCTCAGGAGAGATTTACGGTAGATATTAAAAAAAGGTTCTTCCCCCAAAAAGTGGCTGGGCACTTAACAGGCTCCCCAGGGAAGTGGTCACAGCACCAGCCTGACAGAGCTCCAGATGCATTTGGACAACATTCTCAGGCCCAGGGTGGGACTCTTGTGGTGTCCTGCTCAGAGCCAGGACTTGGACTTGATGGTCCTTGTGGGTCCCTTCCAACCCTGGATATTCTGTGATTCTGTGCAGCCCCTGGGATGAACAGCTTCAGCAAGTTCCCATATCCCTTTGTGGAGCATTGTGACTGAATCTGAGTGCATTGCACCTTTTCCACAGGCCAGAAGGGACAATCTGACCCCCTTGTTCAGCCTCCTTGTACCACAGATTCTAACTTTCACCCAGGTACTCAAACACTGAATTTTGCATTTTGTTACTACCAACAGGGAAGCCGGTGGTGGTGTATGCAAAGTCAGATGCTGCCAGCAATAGAAGGATGTTGATAAAAAGATAGGGAGTGAAAATCTCTGTCCTTCAGGAAAAACACAACCTTGAATACTTAAAATTGGTTCAGAAGCTTCATTGGAGACTGTAGGTAATACTCTGATTTTCCTTTAAGAAATCTGACCAAGCAATATACCTGATGTACCATGGAACAACTCTTGAGGATTTTAAAGAATAAATGAATCAATTATTCTTAGAGCTGCCTAAAGAATTAATTAGGATTGGTTAGTATGACTTAACACTCAATTGTTTAATGATTTTAATAAAATGTGTTACAACTGTGCCTAAACTTCTCAATATAGAGGTTTTTGTTTTCCCAGAAGAAGAGAAGGAGCAAGTAAAATTCTACCTTAAAAATATATATGTTTTTTATGCAGATCACAACCAAAGCAAACACCCGGACCCAGCTTCAGATGCCCCCAGCTTTAAGAGATAAAAAGGCATACCCTGAATCCTGCTGGTCCCATGACATTCCAAATTCAGATATCCCCAAGGACCAAAGTGAGGCACATGTCATTTACCTTGACCTCTCCCAAAATTTCAGAGCACCTATAGAAAACTAGACTAATTTTTCCTGCTGGGCTCTCCTCAGCTACCTGTGATCCGTTCCTGACTTCCACACAGAGTTTGGTTCTCTCTCCCTGTATGTAAAGAGACCCATCCACTTTCTGATGGGGTTGCATTTCAAATGCTGGCATGAAGAGCATGTCGGGAGCTGTTGGCTGAGAGGAGCTTGGAAGCAAACATGGAGAGAGCTGGAGAAAGGAAGCTGGGATCATGCATGAATATTCCACACACTTTTGTAAGAATTTTAGGCTAGTCCAGACAGTTGGGAAATCCCAAATGACAGATGATCCATTTTTATTACCCTTACATTTCCACTGTGAATATAACTCATATTGGACTTGTTGCAAAAAAGGACTACACTCAAAGCCAAAGAAGATGTAGCACATTTCAAAACAGTCTTTTTCTCATCCCTATGATTATTCTAGAAGTTAATGTAAAAAGTAGCCAGGATGACATCTGCATTAATATATACATGCAGCACCTATGGGTTTACTCGTTAATTAAAGCAAGAGCCTTTATGTCATTTGTACAGTGTGAGGTAAAGAACATTTTTCCTGTCTGTATAAGCTTTGGTACACCAGTTTCCTCCCTAAAGAGCACATAATAGCTACATTTAAGTAAATCAGGTCAACATGTCCTCCTTTATTTTATGTTAAGGTAAACTAGCCTTCCTGTCCCACTGCAGCCTAATTTTTCTTTATAGCTATTTAAAACCTATTATAGGTTAACATTAACATTCAGACTGCTTCCTGCACTGTCTGATTTTGCTAGATGATAAACTTAATAGCACTTAGTGACAGACAGCAACCGAGAAGTTGGGGGAAGGGGGAATTTCATCTCCAACAGCAGCCTACAACATTTATAGCAGTTTAATAACAACATCAATAAAAAGGCAGATCTACTGTAAAATGCCTGCGGTGGCAATTACTCTCATTTGTTTACTTTGGCTGCAGCCACCAGAGAGCAGGATCCATTCTGCTTACCAAGCACCACCTCTTCTCTTCCAGTCAGTCATATCCCACATCTGGACAGGGAGAAGCGTAACTCAGGGTGGGGATCAGGGAAGTTTAGAGGACGGATACCATACTGCACCTGGCACCGACCACGTTTCATTCCGCTGCTGTGGCAGGATGCATTAGCATTCAGTGGTCCGCACACAAACTATAACCTTGGAAAAGACATTACCTCACAACAAAAAAATCTTGCACTGTATTCATTTTTCAAGATTGAATTAATCCTGTTTTGGTTAAATGTGAATATCAGTAGTTTCAAAACCCAAATCTGATGCATATGTCGCTCTATACTGCCTCAGAGGTTCAATCAGGGGATATTTAAAAGCTTTCTGCTGGTAGCAAGCAGCAAAAGTCACTCAAGAGACAAGAGGAATGATTAATCAAGAGGTTTCTGATTCCCAAAGCTGATATTCAGGAGCAGTTTTGTTCTCAGGATCAGTGTGGCTTCTAGAGACAGCAACATATGCTCTGAGGCTGCTTTGGAAATATCTTCATCAGCCAAAAGCAATATTTATAGTATGAAAGACCATGTAAGTTACTTCTGCAACACTCAATTTCTAAAGACATTCACACATAGCTGATACCTTACTCTTATCTTTCAGGAAAAAAATAAAAAAGACATAGAAAGGAAAACCTTTTTGTTAACAATGACAACTGAAAAACTGGCTGTTCTCTTAGAACAATACAAATGGTGCTAAAATGATTCTAGGATGATTGTGGGCCTTCCTGTCCTCAGGTCTACTTGGTAGAGTAAAACACATGGAATAAGGAGAAGTTTCAACACCATAAGAAATTATGGACTCTGGGATTTTGTTCTGGCTGACAGTTTCCATATGGTCATGGAAAACCAGGAGAGTTTATGAAAGATGTCGAAGTGCCTCCCTGTACAGATTTAGCTACTTGGCTTGGGCACATAAGGAGGTGTCACAGAAGACGTTGCTATCTCCTTGCCAAGGAAACCAGACAGGTATCAATCTGTACTCCCTAATGAGCAGCACAAACCAACCAGTCCTTTCAGATTTTATCAACTTCCTCCTAGAGTTGGACTCAGTTGTTCTCATGGGTGCCTTTCAACTTAGGATATTCTATTGCTTGATAATTCAAACAGCCACGAGTATTGACTTTCCTCTATGGGAAAACAAAATGTCTTTTATTTGTCTTAAAGTCCCAAAAAATACCTCTAGCAAAATAAATGCCTATCACAATTCCAGGTATCTGCGTATCATGACTATTTTTTTCTTCCCAGAGTATGAAACCTCAAGATGGACCCATGAGATGGGACAGGGGGAAGCTGGGCAGCCCTTTAAAGAGGTCGATGCTAAGCTGTGCATCCAGGAGTGCTCCTCTGAGCCCAGAGCAGCCTCACAGCACATCCGACCATGAAGTTTCTAGTTCACCTGTGTGCCATGACATGAGAAAAGAAAACTGGCAGGAAAGGAGGCAGAAGTCAACTATGCAAGTTTCATTGTTGACACATGATACTCAAAAGTTAGAATAAAGTGTTTATGAAAGAACACCAACTGCCTGAGTGCCATGAAAATTTATGGAAGCAGCAAAGACAGGTGCTACGTATGTCCCTTCTGCTTCCCACCCTCAACACCACTCAGTTTCAGGATACAGAGGCATCCCAGGAGGCTGCAAATGCTCTGCAGTGCAGTGGTCTCCTGTCTCTCTGATAACCCTTTGGAAAAACACACGGCTTAGCATAAACTAGAGAAAACCTAGGAATCTAGTCTAAATCAAGATCTAGGCAAGTCCCCAGCCAACCTGGATAATATTGGTTAATATTTGATGAATAATAACATTGTGATTAAATACGGAGGGGCACGAAAGTGCTGTAAAAGCACTTTTCCACTCCACCTCCCTTGAACTCAGCAAGAACGAAGTCCCAGATCTCACAGCTGGAGGCAAATGCAGTTGGTTGGGAAAGAGAAACTAAAGTCACATTGCAAGCCAGTGCTCCAAGGCTGAGCCCCAGGCGGGGCAACACCTGCAGCACGTGTGCAGGTGGCATGAAGAGAACCTCTGTGCCATGGCCAGCAGGACAGCAGCACAGCACCAGCCAAAGGGAGCTGCCTGAGCGTTGGCTGAGCACGGCCACAGATGGTTTCACTGCCTGCGCCGGGCAGCTAGCCCTGGCTGAGGGGAAACCTGGATGCAGGACAAGGCAGAGAGGAGGAATATGTTCTTCTCAAAACAAGTTGCTGTTTTTATTTCAAAGTTTCAGACTCTTTGGATCTAATTAAATTTGAAGAAGGAAATGAGGAGTATGCAAAATTCTTGGACAAAAGGCTGTTTTTTTCAGCTAGCTGGGGCTGCAAGCAGTGCATGAAAGGCAGCGTCAGGTGCTAAAGCAAACCTATGTGTCCTTTAGCAGCAACAAGAAAAGTGTGAGCAAGAGAGATAATACACCTATCTTAGGAATGTAATTGTTTTATAGGAAACACACCAACCCCAGTGTTCTTCTAATCTTGTTTTTTAATACTCAGCGCTTGTAAATTTCTTCCATCAGGGAATATAAAGATTTCATCTGGTGATACCTACTTGTTCTGCACCATTCATATATACATATATATATATGTTGATCTGATGGAACAGCCCTGCTTTTTAGGGGCTGCTCCAAGAACAAACAAAAATCCATAGATTGAGTGATCAGAAATCAGAAGGCTTTAATACGATTATTTAGATGAAACAGAGAGATGAAAAGGAGAGGAGGATCCCCCTAGCTTGCTCGGCTTCTGGGATCCTCTCTCTCTGTCTGTCCGTCTCTGTCTGTCTGTGAGAACAGAGCAGAAGAAGTGTCAGTGTACAGTTACAAAGTATGAAAACAAATTCTAAAATAGAAGTGTTTTTCTTTGGCCAAAGAAACAATTTGAGATATATGAAAAAGAGTGCAAGAAGAGAGCTGTGATGTTTGCATATTATCAAACTGAAAACAATCCGACAACTTCAAGGCTGCAAGAACCAGTGAGGCACAAAAGTGCCTAAAGAAATCTTCTCAGAGTTAGCAACATATATATATACACTTTTTTTTTTTTTTAGTTCTTAGTATTTATATAAATATAACTTACTGAACGCTGGACCTGTGAAGAATTATGGAAACGTGCTCATAACTATCCTGTGCAGACCATGTGCAACAACTCTTATGGCAGAGCAGAAGAGCTTCTGGAAGGTTCTGGAAGCTCCTGGTTTACCACCACCTCCGAAATTGGGTAGTAACCTTCCAGAGACTCCCCATGGAGAGGCCAAACAAATGTTACTGGTCATAAAATGAAAATAACAATTCATCCACGGAGCAAAAGAGAGCATGCTGTCTTGATATCAACTCCTACCAAGTCTGCTGACAATACAGAGCAGTTAATAACACAGATTTCTAATTTATACCTCTTAAAGAATAGCCTAAAAATAGGAAATTCTCCTGTAACAAAGAATTTCTCCAATGAGTGCTCAAGCAAGAAATTCTTACACCTTCTTCTACACGGCACATAAACTAGGGGGAACCAGTTCTGCAGTCATATTTTAATAGCTCTGAGAGGTATTTTCTTTCACAGTTGCATTATTGAAGCTATGTAAACTCCTGGCATCCGCATCATCTTCTAACCATAAGCTGCAGAGTTTAAATTTCTCACTGTGTGGAGAAATACCTAATTTAATTGTTTTAAATCTGCTGTCTGTCAACTTCATTTGATCTTGTCAAAGTCTGTCTGGGGAGAACACTGTCAATGGAATTTTTGTGAAACCTACATAAGAATCTGAGATTACTACACAGTTTGGATGTTAGAGGGACTTCTGCAAATAAAATGCAAATTTTTCAGGTTATTTAACTGATTCAGAACTTTGCTTCAGCTGATAATAGTTCAAGAATTTAGTGGCCCACATAAAGAAAAAAACCGAAAACTTCTGTCCTTTTCCAAGTTCAAACAGATATTCTTTTTCCTTAACCCTGCATTTTGACAAAGAAAGCGACGTTCAAAGTTGGCAATCAGAAAGAGCCCTGAGAGGAGGCTAGGTGTCATAAATAAACGCTCTCTTTCTATTCAGCTGATCTTATTTAATAGATTTCTGTGTCTCTGGCTGTTTATATGACCTCTGTTACTGCAGTCATTTCCAAATCTTAATAAATATAAATGTAATTTCTCCAGATTCATTTTGTGGGAAATTATGGAGGCAAAAAAATAACATTGTTTAGTCCAAGTTCAAGCAGAAACGCAGAAATTAAGAAATAAATTCTGTATGTTGGCCAGCTTTAATTTTTATTTAACACACTCCAGTAGCTCCCTCCCTTCTCCTGATGTGAGGTGACAGCAGCTTATCAGATGGCCCTTCATGCACACAGTTACTTACCCGGGGACAGACCAGGAGATCTGAACTTGTTCTCCCAAGTTCCACAGCAGTCCACTTGCTATAGGACCATTTTCCCCATCTTCTCCAAGCCATTTAGGATACTGCAGCTTAGTACAAAACTACAGTTAAAGAAAAACAGAGTTGATATGCAGAGCTGTAACACTTTTCTGGAAAAATGAGATTTTTAAAACCTACCCCCATCACAGGTGGAAAGCTTAATGAAGTGCCTTGCAGTGGTGAAAGGTCTCATCAGATTTGACCTCTTTTGTACTCACTTCCTTATTTCTTAGACTTCATTCTCTAGGATTTTGGGTTAAGTATTTAAAGAACAGAAGGAAGCTTCCTTGTCATTCAACAGGTTTTTTTTAACCTCACAAAAAGGTGAAGAGATCCAGCAATATTCTCCAATAAATGCCTAAACTCTCTAGTTTGTTTCACACACACCACCTTTCAAACGTGATTGAGCAGTACAAGTATGTCAGTGCTGTTCTGCATATTCTTCTGTTACAAATCACCTGAAAATTAAGAGAAACTTAAAAGTGAAGTATGTCTACTTTGGGTAAAAATAAATTAGGTTTTATATGGTATAAGAGACAGAGGTAAAAACTAACACCAATGTATTACAGTAATTAGTAGCTGAGAAGTTTTTTAATAATTCCTTTAAAAAATTGCAGGAATCTTTGCTACAATTCATCTCAAGCAATTGCCTCAGGGCACAATTAACATATAATGATTTGAAGGCAAAAAAAACCCAATATGCAACATCACATATAATAGGGACATTTGGCAACCACTAATAAAGAAGGGAACCTCCTCATTTTACAACTAAAAAGTCAAAAAATTGTTGCAGTACCCCAGCTTGGGGCAAGCTGGGGGATGACTGAGAGACTCAGAAAGTTTGGCGTTTTACAGCCTCCTTGTTGAATTCAATCTGTTCTGTCAAAGTTTGTTCGGTAGCTCATAAATTGTATCTCTGTACCCCAGTTATTCTGGTTACCCTTCCCCTGAGTTCTGTCCCTCTCCCCCCGTGTGAGCTCACACCCCCGACTCCCAGGCGGGGACTCCTTGTCTCTCTCCACCCATCTGCCCGTCCCCTGGGTGGAGAACCCCTGCCACTCTCTCCAAAGCACACCTTTCCCTCTGGAAAGTTCCCTGCTACTCGGTGTGTCATTGGGTCCCGTTCCCTAATCCCTCCCCTGCTGCTCTCCCATCGGATACCATGTTGTCAATCCCAGCCGGATCCACCCCTGAGCCCTGTACCCATCGGTTTGTGAGTTTCCCCACCCCCACTATAAGAATCCATGCACGAGGTTGATTTCGGTTTTTTCTCTTCCGTTTCGCTGGACGTAAATCTTTGGAATTCATGCGGGAGATCGCTCCTGCTTCTTTACCTCTCCAGACACACTGTGTCATCAGGTAGCAGCCTGCCTTCTAAGGAGAGACCACAGAGTCCTCCAAACTGCAGCATCCCATCTGCAGTGGGATGCGGTGGGCTTCAGGCAGCCCCTACTCTGTCAAGAAATTCTTCCCACACCACTTTTGGTTTTGCCAGACCCAGTTGCCTAAGCAGTTTAATCTTTTCTTACGCTGCAAACACATTTAGAAGGGGCTCACCAGCCAACAGGAAAGGAGAAATTATGGCAACGGCTAGGTCAGCAACTATAGGGATGATGTCGCTTCCCAGACTTTACACTGGAAAGTGATGGTTTCTCTTTTGCAGTGAAAAAAGGACGCTCTGATGGTTCCAAGCAAAACAGGACTCCGCTCAACTACAGTGCCCAGGCTTTGCTTAGAGGATCTGTTAAAAAAGCAGTGAAACATAATCTCAGCTGTAACTTGCTGTTGTTAAGAGGTGCTTCAAAAAAATATGCAAAGATCACTTCAAAGTGCTTCTTAGATGAAAAATTTTGGAGCAAGCTTTAGGTATTATTGTGATGAATTTCATAACCTATCGTTTATTAGTCAAAACAAGAATTCACTATCAAGATTCCTGCACAATTACCTTAGTTTATAAAATTCAAGATCCTTTATGCTTCCGTATACCATCACTGACAACATCCAGATAATAAAAACCATGTTCTAACTTCCCAGTGGCTGGTTTTTCATGTGAACCACAAATAGATAATATTAAAAGGAAAGAAAACAACTGAAAATTATAAAAATTTGGAGAAACCTGCAGGGTAATGGGGGCAATATCTATTGTTTTGACTACAAAATCCACAAAACTACGCCTTATGTACAAACCTGGAAAAAGACATTAAATAAAAAGAAAAATGTAAAAAAATAGCATAGCTTCGTGTTGGTTTTCTGTTTCCAAAGAAAGCTTCACTTCCTGAAAGCTGTGAGAGATGTGTGATTTCTCACTCATTTATAGGGCTAGCTTTGAATTTTTATGTTAGACAGTTTCTTTGCTTTCTGTAATTTTTCTGTAACTTTCACACACACACCAAAACAAACAAATAAAAGAGTTCCCCAAAACAATGACTTCAAACAAGTTTGCAACCACTCAAAACAGTCCACACAAAGTGCAGACATGGTCAGACTTCCAATTCTCCACAGTTCAGGCCCAGATCAGAAAAAAGTGCTCTGAAGTCTGTCAAAGTTTCATCTGAGTCAAAGCACAATAGCAACAGTAATCAAATGTCTAAAGATACAGCAAAGGCCCATACGGTACACAGCTTCTTAAAAAATTGTTAAAGTAATTATTATGTGGAAGGTTGCTGATACGTCTTTTTGATCTTATTTTAAGTTAATCAAAATTTCAATGCACAGATTGTATGCTACAAAGTGTATTATTGAAAGTGTTACTTCTGAAATTATGAGAATTTCACCTCATTTTAAAATTTTTTCACCAAAATGTACACAATGTCCTTGGCCAACCACCACAAGCAAAAGGCATACAGGAACAGAACACTTTTTTATGACCTATATGCCCAAGAAACCAAAGTGCAGGACAACATCTGGAACAAGTGGGATACTATCTGAACCCAAGGTTTGGATAAACCCCTTATTGTAAGTGAAGGCACGTGAAAACCATGGACCTAAAAACCGTCCACTTCATGAACTTTTCCAGAACTGTGACATTGAGAGCTGCATTTCAGCCACAAATGCTTTTTTAAAATTCAACAATCTACAATATAAAGATGATTTTACACGAAGGAAATGTACTCTTCACAACAAAACCACAAGTGTTTCTTTCCTTAAATCACAGACACTATCACCATATTCTTTGGCTGTGGCTGCCTGGCCTTTAGCTCTTGTAAATGTTTGTCACAACCACCTTCCACAAACTCCTATCCCATCATCCCCACAACACAGAGACCACTGGTAAATTGTTATTTATACCTACTTAGACAACATGAGGAGGAAGGCCAGTCCACATGCCGGGGCTCTTGTTTCCTGTCTTCCCTCTTCCATGTGAAGTTTAATATGATGATGGTTTCCATTTTTAGAGGGAAATTTTCTGAACTACTATGCAGATCTCAATCGTCTGTAAATAACAATGTCTTTAGCTTGGCATCAGCTATTTGCTCTGCAGCACTAAACTTTGTTCTCCCCCTAATGCCTTCTCAGCCATCATTTTCCCCAGACTCTGATAATACTGAATTTAGATGACCACAGATACTTTTTATTCTATTCTCTGGTATCTTTGCATTACAACTTTATAGTAGCTGCACTGAGTCCCATTCCTTTATTCCCATGGGTGTTTTTTTCCAAGAGTGCTCCAACATCTAATTATGTGAGCTAATGCATAAGAAAAAAATACATATTTTTCAGCTGCTCATGTGTATGTAGTCATATTGTTAAATAGATTAGCCTACTTCCATTCACGTGTTTTTTTGAAAAGTAACTGAAATGGCATCCTGTAGTCTTTGTTTTCACACAGGATTACAAACTCAAATACAACAGATCTTTATTTTAGACTGGAAAACAAAAAAACAAAAACAAAAAAACCCCCAAAACTACCAAACAAAAAGCTCATTTCAAGAGAGCAAAAAAATCCTCAGAAACCAGCATGGAAATAAGAAAACATTGGAAACCAAAACTACTCCATAGGCAAATGCAGTGATCCTCAGGAGGTTTTGACATGTTTGACCAAAACATTGTTTCCAATTTGTGGAATTAATCAGATGCAAAGAGCACTGAAGCCAAATCTTCTTTTTAACATACTTCAAGGGGCTTTGGATTAGACTATAGGTAACAACCTGCTTTGACTTTAGTTTCACGTTCTTTTCTACATTCAGGCTATTCAACAACCACAGTTCTTTGATAATGACAGTTATCCATGTCCTTTGTTAAAAACAACTGATTTTTACTTTGTATCTGTATCCCTTCCTAAACGTTCCACAGTAAAAGAAATACTTTTCAGTTTGGTCTAACCGGACAATTTTTCTAAGATTCAGACTGCAGATAATTATGTAACACAGGACCAACACCAAATTCTGCTAACATGGGAGGCTTAAAAATAAGCAAAGACCTCAGACTCGACAACTCCCCCTGGGTCTTATGTGGGGACGATGATCGGTGATGACTTGTAGTAAGACCCGTGCTTCCCACTACAGCCATGCGCGACATGGACATGGTCCCTGTCAGCATCCACAAGGACACCCTCCCCACATCAGGGGAGTGGGCCAGGCACAGATCAATGAGGGTCAAGCTCCAGGCGCTCTGTGACATCATCACCCTGGCATAAGGAGTAATAAGGCTGTGCATCAACACAACCCGCAGAGTTCAAAGAGACAATCGCAGAGAAGGAGCTTGCCCAAGGCTACTGAGCGAGTTCTGAGGCAGCTCATACGCATCTCTCTTTACTCTTCAGGTATAGCCTGTCAGGAGGAGAAACACCAGCAGTGCTGCTTCTGCCTCCTGGGAGACCCCCCAGGAACTCCTCTGCATCCACAATGGCACAGCAGGATGCTGCTGAGAAGCATTCTCCTGGGAACACACAAGGTGAGAGCGAAGTCTCCCTCCCCACAGCACCCCATGGCTGGCAGAGTGGCCAGACCCCCGAGCCAGGGGCAAGGGGAAGCAGGAGCTCCACACGACAGCCCCAGCGTAGGGTCCGTCCTCCCTTGGGACAGCACGGCCAGGCTGCGCTGTGGGCACCCAGGCCTGCCCTGCCTCTATTAAACCAGCCCAGCAGGGACAGAGCAGGGCCTTGGGGACAATCCTGCAGGGACACCTCCCCAGCCCCGCAGAGGTGCTCACACTGCTTGCTCTCCCTTCAATGTGCATGCTGTATCGCTGGGCAGAGGCAGATCTGGGCAGCAGCAGCGGTGTCTCCGCAAGGCCCAGGCCGGACCAGGCCCGACGCCGTTCCTGGAGACAGCGAGCACAAGATTCACGCGGCCAGAAAGGAAGACCCATAAAGCTGAACCGTGTGCCACTGCTCTATGCTGAGACCAGCAGCCCCAGAACCAGTGATCAGGTGCTGTCAGGCCCACCCCAGGGCAAGCCGCTGGTCAATGATAGCAGCAGAGGGTTCCCTTGCCAGCAGCGGGCCTTGAAGCGAGGCTACCCAGAGGGAGCCCCAGAGACACTGACACCTGAGGGCCCGCCGGCAAAGCGCCGTAGGATGGCCGAAGGGCCAGCCCAGAGTGCTGAGACCAGCAGCCCCAGCACCACTGATCAGGCAGTGGCGAGGCTGTCCCAGGATGCTCAGTCATCCAGGAGACAAGCATCCCTGTACAGACCACCGTGGCCCTTCCCCCAGTCCCTGATAGATAACCGCGCCCGGCCCGGGCCCATTCGCATGAGGCATGTCTGGCGCCAACAGCGGCGGGCACAAAAGCCCTACAGTCGGCCTCACAACCAGAGAAGGACCAGATGAGTGCCAGCACCTGCTGCTCATCCCCCTCTATTGGAGAAATGTCAATGAAGGGGGTTTGGCCTTCAGGCAGCTCTCCAAAATGCTGTTTATTGCATAGACAAACTTAGAGCAGTCCAAGGTGTGGGTATACAGAGCCAAACTAAAAGCTGTCAGCTGCAGTTTTAAGGTATACCTGAAGCCAAATTCTCTTCAAGTAAGAAAGCATTTTATACTTTTCTTTGATGAGTATTGTAATACATAACAACCTGTTGTGTTCTCTGGCTACTGTTGCAAGCTGCAAAAGCAACAAGTGCCAAAGAGCATCTCTACCCACCCGGGTCAGCCTATGTGCTCCATGCTTTCCTTCCGAAGGCATGGTCACAGGGCTCTCACCGGCAGGGGAGCCTTCAGGCTAGCTCAGGCATCTTTTGCTCTCCACAACGACGCAGCGACAAAGGGGATGAGAAGAGGCCTCCAGGAGAAGAGCACGGAAGATGTTTATCCACATGCTGCTATCCAGGTGTCCAGGGGAGAAGGCAAGAGAAAGGCAGAGGTTTGGGGTTTTATTGGGATCCAGGGGAGGGGCAGGGTGGGGGTCCATCAGAGACCAGTAGGAGGAGTCTGAGGGAGGGGCCNATATATATTATTATTCAATCACAAAGGTAAGTATATTACAGTAGACAATACCTTTATATTTATCCATAGCCTATCATAACTACTGAATTATATACATTATTATTATAGCTATATACTATTTTATTATATATGTCTTTATATATATTATTATTATCCAGTCACAAAGGTAAGTATGTTACAGTTTTAGGTTGCAGCAGAAGATTCTCAGACTTTTTTTCTACTTGCCACATCAACATGTCTGTTTGCCTGTGGTCTCTCAGCTTGGTAAAAACATGGTTTTTATTTACTTCTGTTCTTCTCAAGACTTATTTGCTTGGGAAGAAACATGTTTTTGTTTGTAATCACATATCCCTTGTTCTAGCTATAAAAACTCCTTCCAACTCATCTCCAGCCTTTGCCTTCTCAGCTACTCAGTGACCACTGGTCCAGCAACACATCTTTTACTCTATAGCAAAACTTGCTTTCATTTCTAGTTCATTCTCAGGTCCTACATTCAGAGATCTTTCTGCCAAGCCTACCTATCTGTGCAACTTTCCTGTTAAACTTTCATCCTCCCCAACACACCCTCACTCCTTTCTGTTTCAGCAGAAAAATAAAGTTTTGTATTCATTTAAACTGGGAGATCCCACTCTCTTTTTTCCAGTCATCTTGCAGCCTCCATCTTGAAGGCCCCGCTTCAGTGAGACACTCCAGCACGTGCCCTCAAGGACTCAACCTGCCCCCTGCCAGTGCTCAGGGTCAGATGAAGCCCTGACTTGGAGGTGCCAGCCAGGGAAAATCCAGAAGGAAAAGGACTGTGCAAAAGGGGCATGGACATGACCTAGGAAATTTGAAGGCATTCCTGGCTCAGCCATGTGAGAAGCATGCTCACTCGTTTGAGAAAAATGTAAAGGTTTGTTAAAAAGCCAATAGGGGACAAATGAAAAATCATCCAACAAAGCAGAAGAAAATACAGCGCCGAGTGCATACTCACAGACAGCGTGTAGCCATCAGCACACCTCTTAGAGCAGTGGACACAGTTTTGAGCACCCAGGATATCAGTGCAGCTCCGCCTTATCTCCGCCTGCTTGGCTCGTTCTTATTGCCTCCTTGTCATCCCATAACAAAATCCCCTCCATCCCTTTATGCTAATCTCAGGGCAGAGCCTCACGCCCACCCTCTCCTTCCTCTCGGGGTAGAAACTTGTTACATATCACAACAAGACGTTCTAACTTACTTCATAGCCACCAACACGTGACCAATAACAAACTTAATCCATTTCTCACAACCATACACGTTTCACAATGAACCCACTAAACCTCACAAAAGCCAGTTCTACATTCAGCATTTGTATCAGGCAGCCTTGCTAGGATGGCACGGCTCTGCTTGCTGCATGTCCCCAGGAGGGAAAATCATGGATGCAGCAGGATTATTCCCCTCCCAGACCAGCCCAGGCACTGTTCCATCCACCGTTGCTGCCACTGGGGTTGCACCTACCAAAATCTGGCTTTTTCTGTCCCCACAACATAAGGCAGGTCAGCTGTAGCATTCAAAGTAAAACCAATTAATTACGATAAATAGGCAAGATTGCAAAGGAAAAAATTCTGGAATTATGTATCTCCAATCATTACTCTTAACTCTTCCTAAAATTTGAGACACATTGGCAAGCAGATTGATATTTTGGCAAAACTATTCTAAATTATCATCCCACGCTTACAAAAGATAACTCTGGACATTCCTGAGCTACAGATAATAATTTAAGCATTCGTCTAGTATTTTCCCCCCTTAAATTAAACTGCATCCAGCGAAGTTTAAAAAATCAGTTGCCAAACCACCTCTTTTCTCACTTTCGTCTGTTTGCAAGGTCTTATATCCATGTTCGAATAAAACTAGTTGGTAGCAGTCTGAGGAACATCACAGTAGTATTTTCCCCTCTTTTCAACTAGTGTAGCTAGAAGCTTTCTTAAGCAGTTTCTATTTGATAGATTAGAAAAGGAAAGTCAAAAATATACAAGTGACATCAGGGAATGAAAATATAATGCGAATAACTTTTGGCCTCTGATATATTTCAGATTTAAAAACACTAAGCATATGTCATTTCAATGTAACTAGTATTCTTGAGGTTGGAAACAAGTTTCCCTAGGAATGACCAATGGAAGAGGGGAAAAATGAATCCTAGCCAACAAGGGGAAAAAAAAAAGAAAAAAAGACTTTCTGAAGAGAAGGGCATTTGTCTGCCCAACTGGGCAAATATGAAGTATTTCCACCATTCATTTTTTTCCTACAGTAAATCACTAAAACATAGACCAGTATCAAGAAAATACTCTGGAATCAACACATCTCTGGTCCAAAGTTAGTTGGTGAAAATAACTCAGTGATTATTCCCCTTACAAATAGAGTTATGTCCTAGTTCAGAACAAATTTTTTAATGCTCCAGAAAGGCAAACAGCCACACAAACAGCTTGTTGAATGACGTGCCAACTGAAACAAGCTCGTAATAATGTTGTGAAATTACATTATCTGACACGTTTCAAAAGCTTATTCAGGTGCTTATTTAAGCCCATAAAACCTGTAGGGAAATACAGACAGGATGACATTTCAGTCAGCTTACCATAACATTTTTCTAGTGAAATTGCATAGCAACATATTAATGCTGAAAAAAAGTGTCAGCAGTAAAAACAAATGCCAATAACCTACACACTTCCGTGAAAAAAAAAAGCTACCAGTAACATACATCAGCACATTACAAAGGCATTACAGTCTTAACAGCAGTTTAGAGCATCAAATAGAAGCTCTAAAAATATCATAAAGACTCTTAACTGCACTTTAAAATGAGAGAACAAGGAAGTTTATTGCACATGCCGTGTAAAATCTGCATCTCGCATCATTCTGCCAATATGCAAAATTTGGAGGAAACTATCAAATTTTTCATTATTCTGTGAACAAGCAGACGACAAGAATTGTTGTCAGTGTCAGAGCTTTTCATAGATGGTGTAAATACTCCTCGACACAACTTAGCCATCAGTTCACACACTGCAGTAAGACACACCATTCTGCCCAGTATGTTTCTGGTCTGAAAATCAAGCTAGAAAGCGACAGTTAGTTACTAAATAAGGTCCTCCTTGTACCTAACAAATTATTTCAGTGACAGAAGTATCATGACAAAATATCCCTTTCCCCACAACTCAATTCATCTTCCAGTCAATTCAGATCAGACTGTACTTGGAAGGTGCATAAGGTGAAATCAGGTTATCAAGGACAGAAGCCTGTAGAACAATTTACAAGAACGTCATGTGAATTGAAACAAAAAAAAGAACAGTACAGTTCTTAATAACTCAAGTGAAACACAAAAGACAACCATTCAAGATGTGTTAAGTATCAAATCATACAGTTTTAATCATCTGTTTTCTATAGCTTAGTAACAGTCCTCCACACATTCTTTTCACACTCAAAAAATACCACTGAAGTTGCACCAAAAGGATTGTCAGATCAAGATCTAGATGCTCAATGATTCACATTTGGAAAAAATGCATGCAGAATAAGCACTTAACCATCTGAAATTTTATTCTTCCAAGCTCTCTCAAACACGCAACACACTTTTCCAAATCTACTTCCCAACCCATTCTTTACCCATTATACTATTTCCCAGGAGAAGCATCTGTTGCCTTGAGTAAGAAAAAGAAATATGACTGCAAAGAAACCAGTCAGAGATGAAAGTTAACCATCTTTGATAGCTACATCTCTGGACACATACGAATAGCAATATCATCTCCTTGATGCAGTTGTTGTCTCCGTGGTCTTTATAGTCACCTTTTGTTCATTTTTAGATCTCACTTGTATTATTTTCTAGCAGTGTCTGATCCTTATATTCAGCACAAATGGATTAACACCACTTAGGGCAAACTCACAGCAGTACTGATATCTTAGGTTGCAAGCTGCCTAGCTCTGAAGGAAACTCTTTACCTGAAAAACAGCACATCTCTGAATCCATAATCATTCTTTCACGTGATGCAACCAAACCAGTGAAAAACATTTTCACATATTCTAATAAACCCCTCTTTGTTCTTAATCAAGAGTTTTAAACATTTCCCATTTAGAGCAAAAGAGGACTTTACTTGCTAACAACAGAGGAAACACAGCATGAACAGAACACCATTCAGCAACAAACAAGCTAAGACTTGAAGGCCCACAAGCCTTATGTACAAGCCAGTTTGAATCCTGTCTGTATATAAACCTATCCCCATGAAAGGCAGTGGGCAACAGACTGAACCAAAAGAGTCTTGACATCAAAACACAAGAGTCTGTGAGTCCCCACCCAACATGGTTTTCTTGCCTTGGCCATTATACAGCAGAGATTACTTGAGATAGAAATGAGAAGAGAGAAAAGAAAATATCTGAACACAGAATAGCAGGGGAAAAAAGAAGTTCTTGCTCTAGAGGGATATGGAGAAAATTTTGCCTTTGGATATCAATGGTGGTGATCAAATAGATAATTGTGATAATTATATTCTTAGGCAGAAACACAGATGCTTCATACAGATAGCAGAGCAAACTCCCAAATATTCTGCCTATAACATTCCTAAGGACATAAAGATTCTAATTACAATACACCTGAAATGCAATGCAGCCCCTAGAGAAACAGTCACACCTCTTAATGGAAATAAAATCATCACTTTCTGCCAGCATTCATGACATCAGTGCTAAAGTGAACAAGTGCCAGCCTATGCCACCTCTCCTTGGCTGCCACTTGTGTTCTCACACTCCCTCAGATAGAAGTGATGACATGAAGACTAAATCTGAGTTACAGGGCAATTCAGCAAGAATACCAGGTTCTTTGAAAAGAGCATGTAATGTGGCAAGTAGATCTGAATTTTCTTCAAGCCCCCATCTCAAGCTCACTAACTTTGCTTAATTTGGTTTAATTCCAATAAATAAGAATTCTGAAAATGGGGAAATATAGCAAAAGCTCCAAAGGTTTCTCATTTAATATTAGTCTTCTAAAGCAGATATCCAATGTGCCTTTAAAAGGAAAAGAGAGGATTTAAATGCTGTGTAAAAATCATACTTTGTGAACATAGTTAATATTCCACAGAGGTTGCTTACTCTTGTACCTTTCAAAAGACATCAATAACGAATGAATGTCATAAATTTCAAAATATTCTCTGACTGCTGATAAATCTCTAAACAGCCATGATCATTCCTTAAGTCAAGGGAACTTAAGTGAACAGATTGTAGAATTCTATTAAAAATTGAATAAAATATTAATTGTAAATTTAGGAAGATCTTTAGTTAGAGAAGAACAGATGTACAGCTAAATGGAATTACAGATGTAATACTGACAGAAATTCCTTAACTCTCATCCACTCCTCTACCCACATAAAAATGTATCATGTTTACAAAGGAAAAAAAAAAAAAGACCTATTATCAGATCTCTTTTGGTTTTTTTTTTTAACTTGGAAGGAAGGATTCCAGCCTGCATCTGTACTAGTAATTTGGCTTGTAGAAGTCTCATAGCTTGTAAGTGAATCCCCTCATCATTCACACTCACATCCATTTGTTAATTTCTCACAGCACTTTAATGCAGACATGGCTGAACTCACCCCTATCTGTGGAGAGCTAGCGAGGCTGTGAGGCTTCCCAGCTTCTGATGGTAGATCCCACAAACAGAAAAAGAGTTGTCAGATCTGCTGTCAGTTTATCTGAGCTTTTGATGGAGGATGAGAGAGAGATAGCAAAGGAAAAGAAAGGAAAACAAAACAACCAAACAGCCAGAAAATGGTTGTACCAATTTAACTGAATGCACGATTGGGTGTTGCAAATTAATGTTCTACCTCTGTCTCAGAAAAGTGTCTAGGTAGGACACAGAAAGCACAAGAAAAAGTTTGATTTCTACCTACTTACTCTTTTACACAACTTCTTTGGGAAATGATTTAGCATAGTTTAGAGATTGACTAAATCCCCACTGGAGCAGTAAGGCTGTTTCAAGGTGCAAAGAACATTTCTTTCCTAGCAAAGTGAAAATAAAATATGTACATATATATTTAACTTTCACATACTTTGGCTGTTCCAAAGCTTCATGACAGTTGCAGACCACATGAACCATGTCAAATACTGGTCCTTTGCAGAATATATAGCACTGAAAATAGAAACTTATTTTCTTTTCCTCTAATCATATAGCCAACATTTGTCTTCTTACAGAAGTAACCTGTTTTAATTGCTAAATACATTTGCAAGAGTTCTTTCAGTGGTTGAGAGTTTATGTGAGAGCACAAAGGACTTCAGTTGGAATTTCCCACAAGTGATTCAAGCGCAGTTTACCCTTAGGAAACTAAAGTGGTGTAATACATGTAGACAGCTCTTGGATTTAAACATAAAAAGGTAATTTATTATATAAAAAAACTAGTTGGAAAAATACTTGTAATTAACTTTCAAAGAAATTAACAAACCAGGAACACAGGGATAAAAGACTCTTAAAGTTGAGAAGGCTATGTGCCTGAGAGAAGAGATCCAACAACGCTGGGTTTGCTTCAGTTAATCCAAAGCAAAGTCTCTAATTAGAGAGATGACCTTAGGACCCCAGCATCAGGCTTCACCCCCGGTTGGTCCGAGGTAAAAAACCCTTCCTCAGTCTGTGTCTGAGACTTTAACTCCTCTGGTCCCTCCCATAACCGCCCACAGTCCAGCCTCCAAGGTCCAGGATGATTGGGGAAAGGGTTCATGAGATGATGTCCTTCTGCCAATGGCTTGCCTGCTGCTAGGGGACAGTCTTCTGGAGTGATGTCATCTGCTTCAAAGGCGGGAGAGTTGCTCATTGAAGTTCCTGTTGGCATGGAGCTCAGTTACAGACGGATGGTTATGGGTTAAAAACAGTCCCTAGACTGCTGCTTGTGGGGGTTTACTGCCACTGCCTCTGGAAAAAGGAATACTTAAAAAGGGTATTATTAAACATATCACTAGAACTTGTGAACACTAACTAGGCTAATGGAGAAGTAACAGGTTAAACATGGTAATTACTAACTTCATTAACAACTTCAATAACTTTTCTTATTTGATCTCTAATTAATCAGACATGCAAAAGCTTATTCTACAATTTTGTGAATAACAGTGGGGAAGCAGTAATTAAATATCAAGAACCAGAAATAAATATTTGCTGAAGCCTAGGAAAAGCAATTCCATGGCAACAAAATTTATTATGTAAAAAATCAATGAAGGTTTCAATGACATCCTTGTTCAAAAAAAAAATCTCCTAACATAAAACCACCAGATTAAGAAGAATTCTCTCAAAGTAATTCATTGCTCAAACTTCACTGGCATCCAAGTCTGATAAATGTAACATGGAGATTTAAATTAATGCTTGGTCATGCACTGGTGAAACACAAAGCAGACAGCTAGTCACATTCCTTTTCCTCAGCAAACTCGGTGTTCTCCAGCAGGGTGCAATAATCACAGAATCATAGAATGGTTTGGGTTGGAAGGAACCTTCCAGATAATCTCATTCCAACCCTCCTGCCATAAGCAAGGACACCTTCACTAGACCAGGTTGCTCAGAGCCCCATCCAGCCTGGCCTTGAACACTTCCAGGGATGGGGCATCCACAGCTTCTCTGGGCAACCTGTGCCAATGCCTCACCACCCTCACAGCAAAGTCAAGATTACTGGATTGTAGCTAAAAGTTGGAAGTGCAAAATCATGGAAATAAACCTCAAAGATTACCTAAGAACACACTCCTAGAATTTTAATTGTAAGAAAAAATAAAAGGCAAAAACTGACATCTCCATTACCCTCTTAATCCCATAGACCTGTCAAAGTATCCAAGCAAAACATGCCCATGTAAAGCTTTAAGCAATGGTAAAAATCTTAGTAGAATTCCCATTAATTTCTAGAGCATATAAGCATCCCATTTATAAGCTCAATTTTCTCATTTAACAAATTCATTTCCTTTCTACAGATACCAAGACTATCTAAAATGAGCTTAGTTAAAGCATTCCAGTGGTAGACATATTAAAACCTTCAAACTTCAGCCAAAAGCCAACTGGCAGGAAAACTTTAAATGAAAACATTTACCTCACATCATAATCTGAAGTGCGCTCTTTGAAGCATTATTTTTAGATCAAATCTATGGTAAAGTAGGACTTAAGGAGATTTGTTCATAGCATGCTAATGTATAATGTCCTGATCTTATTTATTCCAAAACTTGGGGCTTCCAGTAAAATTCCAGTTTTTCCCCAGTAGTACTTTCTTTGGTTTTCTTCTGAAGATTCTTGCTGCTGCATATCTGTTTGCCATTACCTTTCAGACATGAACACATTTATCATGATTTAAGGGCAATTCTGTCTCAAGCACATTTATCATGATTTAAGGGTGATTCCCCATCTCTTTCTCCCTTTCCCCCACTAAAGATTCAAGTTAAAGTTTTGGCTACTTCACCCTCTCACCACTGACTGCACGTTTACGGAGACCCAGATGCTTTAGAGACAACTGGATCATTTGTGCACTGGCATAAAAGCATAATGAAACCAAGGCCAACCTTCATGGTCTTTGAAATGTATATTCTAAAAAGCCAGTGTTTTTAACAATGGAATCTATCACTCAAAAAAAAAAACCAAAAACAAACCCCCCAAAAATAGAAAAATATCATAGACCTTTAAATTCCAATACTACTATGTAGAGGAAAATTTCAGTGTTTTCTTATTATATTTCCAGTCGTAGAAAACCTACGTTTTAATTCCAAGCTAAGAACCCAAAACAAACTCAGACTGGCAATAAGCCTTTTTCTCTTAGCCAACAATATCTTAACCAAACTTTCCATTTCCTTTGTTTACAAAGTTCCTTCTAGCTCCCATGTTACATTCAGCACAGATCCTGAGAGCACCATTCATCTAGGAAATTGCTGCTAAATGGGGTAGAAAAATGTTATGTGCAACAGCACTGGCACTGCCTACAGGTCCCCAGGCTTTCTGCATTATTTGTACACAAGTGACAGAACTGAGTTTTGAAGATCCCAAACCCACCATTTTGCCCCTGTCTTTGTTGCTTTTCTCTGCAAACACCTCAATTTTCTCCTCCTTGAGGCATGCTAGAAAACAGTTTTTTTAAAAAAATAATGGAAAAACACATTTGTGGAAAGTGCAAAAATGGTGAAAAAGCCAAAAGACAAAAAGAGTATTTTCAGAGGAAGTTCTGCAGTAAAGCCTCAACTGCCAATAAATCTCAGTCCTTATCTGAAGGAGCTGCCTTGAAGGCACAAGTGGATAGTTGTCTCCTTGCCTATTCATTCCTTGTTAAAGCTGCCAATTTTGCCTTCTTATACAAAAGGCCACAAATCCAGTATTTGCTTTTTCTTTTGAAATTCAGCTATGCAGCTCAGCTATGCAAAGCAGCAGAAAAAGTCAATGCGCGTTCCACATTAAGAATACAACACTAAAACTGAAATCCAAACCAGTTTCTTTTTGTGGAGTACAGGATATGTATGGTGTGTGTTCATTCTTTCCACTCCAAACAATACACACTGAAAAGTATCTACTGGTGATCCCAGCGTGTTCCTGCTCTCTCCCAGCCTGCTACCAGGGAACACATAGCCGCCACTATTAGAGCTGTCCTTACCAAGTGTGAGGACAAGGTAAATCATGCAGTCTAGATCTGCTAGCACAGCTTTTATATAAATGTCAAATCTGCCCATTTGTAACGGGCACAAGACATTAAGTGAAATAAATGCCACAGAGCAATTTGGCTACTTGTGTGCTGCAACAGACATGACAGATTTCAAATACAAAACTTGCTGATTGGAAGATTCTTTCAATTGCCAAGATGTTGCCATCTGTTCTTCTAGATTTACTGAGAAATAGGGGAAGGTTGCTGGAGCCAGTGTTTCACAAATCGGTGGTAAATGACAGGTAATGGCTTTAAACTGGCAGAAGGCAGGTTTAGATTAAATATTAGGAAGAAATTCTTCAATATGAGGGTGATGAGACACTGGCACAGGTTGCTCAGAGAAGCTATGGATGCCCCATCCCTGGAAGTGTTCAAGGCCAGATTAGATGGGTTTCTGAATGACCTGATCTGTTGAGTGGCATCCCTGCCCAGAGCAGGGTGGTTGGAACAAAATGGCCTTTAAGGCCCCTTCCAACCCAACCCATTCTATGAAAATTTCAACTGTACATCTGAGGCCTTTCCCACCTGCCCTAGCTTTGTGCCTCTGCTCTGTATTCAGATCATTGGTGCCATGTCCATGGATGTCACTTTTTGTGAAACTGTGTCTCAAGTTTCTTCTCAGTGCAAGGAAGCACCACTTTTCACATGGTCTACAGGGCTTCTTGCAGGTTTAATGCCTGGTGCAAGAAGTTCAGGGATTATTACAAGTCATTATAAATTGAAAGCTGGAGGAAAAAAAAAAATTTCCCTACATTCCTGATCTGGTCACACATCTAGAAGTCCTAAAAGTTTTAAGGAAAATCAAGGTTACGACAGTGATCCTTTTAGGAGAGGCTAGTAGCAAATCCAGCCTACACTTAAAACACTCCAGCCAGCCTTACTAAAGATAGAACTGAAGTTAATCCACTTCACATGAAACAGGAAAAGTTGTGGGTGTCCTGGGAGGCAATCCTCTTCAAGCTCAGAAACACTTCTTTGGCACAATTGGACCTGCTGTATCCTATTTTGGAGCCGTGGCACAAGGTACAATCTAGTCCTCAGTGGGGGAACGATAAATATGGTTATAAGACAGGAAGAGACCTAAGCAAGAAGACAGCTGAATGAAACTGAATTCTTGCACTTTGAGTAGTTGAGGCTGGTAGCTGTCAAAAATGAGATACCGATCTAGATGGAATTAGCCTGCCATCATGGCAGTCCTAACTTTCTTACATTTCTAAAAGGAAAGGCATGCTGTATTTCTTTCTATAAATCCTACACGCAATTCAAATGCTAGACTGTAGATAAGAGAATAAGTGTTAAAAAGCATAGCTGTCTCCTAAACAAAAAGCTAAATATTGAAGAAAGTGTCTTTGCCAAAATATAATAGCAATCTCTGAACTCTCTTTAATTCCATATCTGGCTTCTGTTTAATCGAAGCAATCTCTTCCCCCCATTAAAAGCCACTTTGGCTTAGATCTCTAGAAAACCCAAAGTGCAAGGTCGAAGCTGGAGCTGTTACTTGAAAGAAGTGCCATTTCACAAATGTAGGGGCTGTGCTGTCACCACAGCATGGCATTCGTCATATTCAATTTCATTAATCTGTGAGGTAATAAAACTCTGCATGCTGCCTTTTGCTCAGGAATTAAAGAGTCCTCATGCCATACCATGGAGATTTTTCCATCTTTCGAAAAGTAGTAACCCAGCAGCACAATTGTCTCTTTGCTGTGAGCATCAAACTAATAGGGGTAATGGCTCTAAACGCAGCCTATTTTCAAAGGTTTTTTATGGACATCAGTTAATGATGCTTTAGAGTGAGATTATCAAGAAATCCCACAACAAAAGCAAAATGTAAGGTGTTAATTCCTTCCACATGGGTAATACACCCCAAAATGACAGATTCAATTAGCACTCCTTGATGTTACTACAGTTTCAGGGCTTCTCACCTGAATTAAACAGTGAGACCTGCAGTTTTCTAATTAGAGCCTAGGAAAAAAAACCCCAAAACATATAATATATCATTTTACTTTCAGAGAAATGACAGATTTTTATTCCTTTTTCATACCAGATTTTCATACTTTTGTTTAAGGTTAGGGTGAATTAACATTTCTGGCTTTGGATATGAACAATGTTCCCCATATTTTTAAAGAATATAATTAAGAAATGTCTTGGGAGCCTCACTGTGCAAGCAAGAAGCTTCAATTTAGCTTCACTAAAATTTGGACATTCTAGTGAAGCTCCCTAAAGCAGCTGAAGTCTGGTCCTGCTTTGTATGTTGAAGGACCTATCATTTATATTTGAAAAAAATTCATTCCTCATGGGTGTAGTCACTGTAGATTATCAAAATGTGTATTTTTTAAGATAATTCCAACAGTAGAGCACCAAGCTGAGTTACACAGCGGCTTAAGGCTACAATAATCTTTTTCTTCGATAGGATCAGTAACCAAAACCAAGTATTAAACACTGTGCTTGAAAAATAAGTGTCCATTTCAGGAGTCATTTTTACAGCCCAAGGCAATATTTCAACATATTTGTATTCTGCTATAGAATTTCTGTTTCAGCTCTGCTTTCTTTTGTTTCATTCACGAAGCAAAATTCCATGTGGATGTACTCTGCTCTTTCTTGAGGGAAGGAAATACATTTTTAATTAATTTAACAAATTAGTCACATTGCTGAGGCATAAATAACCTCTATACTAATACCAAGTTCAGTAGCCCTTTCACAGCAGCTGTTAACACCTCTTCTCACTGCCAGAAACTTCCGGATGGCAACTTGGAACAGAGCCTTTCCATTTCACAGCAAGATAAGCCATTGTAATTCTTTCTCTGTTGGAGCAGGACAATAGTTTTTTAGCACTTTAGTATTTAGAGAAGAAAAAAAGAAAAAATACAAAGATAAAAATTATGAAGTGAAAAACACATAACTGAAAACCAATACGTCCCTTTTCCAAAGCCAAGGAAGAGAATTAAGTTGAATGAGAGCCCACAGAGTAAAAGGAAACAGGCAAAACCATGGAAGAAAATCAGGGTGGAGAAGAAGCAAGAGTGTGAGTAAGCACCAGGAGCTGAGGGAATCAATAAGAAGACTATGACTGAGGGGGAGAGATACAAATCTACACAAATCATATGCCATAATTCAACTCCAGCTCCAGATGGGCAGAAATGAAAGACAGGAAAATATCAAAGTGGAAAGAGGAGGAGGAGAGAGAGAAACAGAGAACCACAGAGATTATTTTACTTTAAATATCATATGGTTTATTAGAAAAACTCAGTGATAGTCTGCAGTTAAAGAATTCTCAGCTGCAAAGCTTTGCCCTTGTGTATTTAGCAATTTTAATTAAAATCTCACATATTTCTAAGTAATTTTTGCTAATATGTTTCTGTTCCAATTTCAGGCAATGAAACAGGGTCTTACCTAGATCTCTAAAACAATCAGTAAGTTCCATAAAGTGTGTGCTGTCAAAAGGCCAAAGCCATAAAACTCAGGATTCTCTTACACGACTTGAACCGAGCATTAGAAAACATCCTGTAGGGAATAATCCTGTGCTGGCAAGGAGATGGAGCCCTTTCTATCAATTTCTATGATGTTATCAGTGCAGTAATTGACCTTATCATCAGGGTAGTTTAAAGAAATTGCCATATTTTTAAATATCCAAGGAGGTTAAATCTTGGTGATCGTTAGACCATCTGACCTTATCCCTTGCTGAAGGACATAATGTATCTCCTCCCATTCCTTCCGTGCTTCTGAAATTAAAATTCAAAATTATTCATGGATCTTCTAAATCTCCATGCTCAAGCATGACACTTCTCCAAAGAAGCAGGAAGAAACTGGGGCAAAATCATTTCCCTAACCCAGTCAACACTGCTGACCATGAAGTGAACACCTGAACTGATTTACTCCTGATGGAATTTTCTCGGGTGAAGACATTTCACTGTTGAGATCATATTCACCTGTCCATAGTAGCACACAGCTGGAATAAATCAATCGGAATGAAATGCACATCTCCCTTCACTGGAACCATACAAATGGAGCAAAGAAGAAAATTTGTCAAATTATCATCTTTGATAGTTCACCTAGAGCCATAACCACTCACTTCTCCATTCTGTTTGGAACTGTTTCCTTTCATTAAGATAAATTTTCCCAAACAGCGTCTATCGTGGAATTATTTTCCCCTCACACTCAATGATTCAACTCCCCCACATCCTGAAAGGAAAACAGCTGTCTACACCCAAGCTGCTTTACTGATCCAGCAGAACTACTGTAAGCAAGTCCGAAATTCTTGTTGTTGTTTTATTTGGAGACCTGGGGAAGATTATGGAGTAAAGCATCCTCAGCTTGAGCCTCCTGGGGCACAATATTGATTCCTTCTAACCACAGTAAGTTACAAAACATCTGACTTGTGCAGTTCTTGGTGGATGAGCTGCCTTGCCAAGTAAGCAAGAAGATTAAATTAAATAATAAAACCCAAAATATGAAATATCCTCCACTGTTCCAGGATCTTTTTCCTCACTGGTTACAAGTGAAGGCAGAAAGATGATCCCGCCACAGACTGTGCTTTGAGGGCTGGGTGTGCAGCTGGCAGGTACTCAAACCTATATTTAAAAGTATAGTAGGGATGAGGGAGAACTGAGATGAGGGGGAAAGGGAGGGTTGCTGAGAAGGGTGGGCTATTTTGGGCTCAAAAAAACCTTTGTAATCAAATCAAGTTTTTTTCCTGGGGAAGTGGGAGGTGGGGGAAGAGAGAAGGAGGAAGGGAAAGGTTTTACAGTTCCTTCAAAGTCATTAAACAAAACAAGACCCTTCCAAACTTAAAATATGTGAAATCTAAATACAAGGAGTGTTTTAGAAAAACAAAGTACTGATAATTTCTCCCTCAGCAGCGTATGGAGAAGCTTTGTCACTGCGAAGATAAGCACTAGGTGTACAGAAAGAACATGAGTAAAATGGGTTTTCCCCCTTGGAAACTGTATCTTTAACTGCATTTTAAGCACATCCACAACAGACTCACAGAGGGTCTACCAGTGGTCTGACAGATAACTACTTAGAACAAAAACTATTCTACATAAATGAGCACCACATCAAACTTCTAAGACCGGATAAATCTGTAGCAAATATGTTAATTTAAAAGGACTAGGCCAACTGAAATTGAGGATGGTATTTCACTTTTCAATATATTGTTAGGTTAGGAATATTTTCTTTGTAACTAAAGTTCACCAGAGATGCCTTCTTATTTATGTAATATATTAAAAAATACACTTTATTTCCTAACAGACCATACTGCTTTTATTAAAGACTATTCTTCTGACAATACCTTTTTTTTCCCACTTGTTTAACCTCTTTTTTGGAAAGTTACTTAAAGTGCACAGAGATTACTTAAAATACAGTTCAACAGATATCGTTCTTATAACAGTTACTGCATTGCCCCAAGAGATAGGAGAGGGGAATGGTAATGTAGTATAAGCTGCATGGCAAAATGAACAGCATAATTAAAAGAGCCTTTACATTGTGAGAGAATCTTAAAATGGTTTTAAAAATACTGGAGGAATGCCAGAAAACCTTCTAGTCAACAAGGTTTTTTTTTAATAAAAAGTTGCCTAAAATTTGCTAAATTTGTCATAGGCAGGCCCATCCTGCTTCTTATAAACCAAATGAGAATTAAAAACTGGGAAAGAAATATTACATTTAGGACAAAATTATGAGAATAACTTTGGAGTATCAGAAATACCCTACGGTTACCTACGTGCCAGACAATGGTGCATATGCCAGTGGCCTCTATTCCCAACTGTACTGTCTTTCTAACCCATTTCCTTCCTTTAATTTCTCATCCATAAATAACATCACTGAATTATTTTACCTTCTTGACATGGTGTATTAGAAAATAGTGGAAAGAATTAGAAAAATAAAAAGCATTCTAAAAGCACCAGCTAGCATCTGAGAGCTACAGAGAGGCAGGTGACCCTTGCTATCATCAAACCAAGAGTCATAACAGTAATAATATAAAAAGCAACATGTCGGAAGTTCAAGGAAAATAATTATCAAAAACAGAGGAGGGAGACCCTGCAAAAGTTCGATTCTTAGTTTACAGAAACTCCGGGCATTGGCTTGTGTTCTCATTAAAGCTAGAAGAATCAGAAGGTCTGCCAGATACATAATGTAATATAGAAAGTATTTTAAAATAGAAGCCTTCCTACCCACAAAATGCATTTTCTAAACCTCTTATTGTGCTCTTCTCACTTACTCATTACAGTTCTCTGTCCTGCTTGCTTATAAAAATACTCTCACTTGTTATCTTTTTACCTTCTCAGTCTGTCCATGATGATTCATCTTTGTCTATCTCTTGGAATACTATGTCCTGTATTGAGATTAAATCCAGATGAGAGTTCCTGACAACCTGACAAAACAAAAATTAATTCCGTCATGGATTAATTCCTTCTGCCAATGGGATGTAATGGGATTGAAAACAATGATCCTCTAATTTCTCTGTTGCTCTGTAAAATATAGTCCTTTCTTTCAAGAAGTTGTTTTTTCATTTTCAAACTGGAGTTCAAAGAATAGGAAATTCACACTTCACCTTTATTCGCCACAACCACATCGTTTGAAGGGGAGATAATCTCAAAGAGAGAGTGAGGGGAGTTTCAGATTACAATTTAAGTGGGAGACCAGGTTCCAGTTGCAGGACTACACCACCACCATAACAGGGGTGATGCTCCAGGGGCTCTGTTTCTCAGGAATCTGATGGCAGATGTACCAGCACAGTCACACACCATTGCAAATTTTGCAAGATCATTGCCAGTCTTGCAGCTTTTGGGGTTTTCCTTACTTCTCCAATAGGTTTATTTCATTCTCAGATACATATACACGTGCTCAAACCTGTGCTCAAGCCAACACTCAGGCAAAGGAGACTTCCTTTTTCTCCCCAGTTACGTCTTTATGAAAGAAGAGAACAGTCAAGAAACATCATCATCTACTTTTTCACTGCAGCCTCAGTCTAATACAATAAAACAGAAATGTTGGATACTCTCAGATTGCACATCCTTTTATTAATTAGTAGGCAGAAAAATGCATTTCAGGGAAATGCAGGAAAGGAGAAAAATCAATCCCATAACAATCAGCCAGTGTATCTGGATGCTTTGCCACCTCATCAAGGCAGAAGGGTTGTGGGTGTTTTATGTAAAGAAATGAAAAAGCAATGGGAAAATTCTGGAAAATTTGTCCCAGAAATACTCAACAAGCATATTGGTTTGTTAGTGTTCTTTAATAATGCCATAAGGAGAAAACAGCTGGCCTTCGTGGCTATATACTCAGATTTCCAGCAGTAAATAGGTGCTGGTAAATGAAAAGCATCTTTTGCACAACTTGACTCTTTAATACTTTCAAGGGGTATCCTTTGATTTTTCCCACTAGTGCAAGAGTACCAGCAGAAAGAGTCAGTACTCCTGTCTGCACTTTATATATAAGACTTTTTCTCAAGGACACTTTAAATCCACTTAAAATATACAGCATTTACTGTATACTGATGATTAATGAAACAAAAATTTGTGTATTGCTAAATTCCAGACTTCATCAACATCTAAATGTATTATAATAATAGGATACTAATGCCAGCAAAGTATACACTCTGACCAAAAGTGGAGTTCTTTCAAAAGATTTCATTTCCTTGAGCTCCTCAGCACCAGCATATTTCAAAATATAGCTCTTCTCCTTCAGAAAAGATGAGTAATTCCACCTCCTAAGCAAACCAACAGCGCTCACCAGGAGTCCCTTCAGCCCAAGCTTCAGAGGAAACTAGTGCACTGAGAGTGCACAAAGAAACATCTTCTGAGGCAAATGTGTGCTCTCTTGCACAGAGAGAGGAGCTAGATGTAGCTACAGGGATGTTCTGGTGTTTTCCAACCAGCGTATCTATGGCAGAAGTAAAGAAAGAGCTGTGGTCTTCAAGGAGAATGCAACAAATACGACCAAGGGACAGCCTTCCAGCACTAGCTCCAGGGGCACAGTTAACCCAAAGGAGAAAAATCTGGAATTCATAAAAGACATTAGCTACAAAATATGTGACCCCAGAAATTGCCAACACCAACTATGTGACCACAGAATCCAGGATATTTTAATCGCAGCCTTTCCTAATTTAAAGCCAGAAGCACTAATGTAATATATCTGAAACAGTCCAATATATCACATGGCAAATCCCAGCAAGGAAAGGAGCACTTTGCCTGCCTTCCCCCACCTGGCAGTGGGAGGGCTGGGCAAGGTGCTGGCTGCCAGCACGTTCCTGGGGACTGGCAGCATGGGCTGTCTCACTGGGGCTGAGCTCTGGCCAGCTGGCACGAGCTGGGGCCACTTTCTGCTTCCCTCTCTCCAATGAGTTCCTTCAGCTTTTTAGGAAATTATTCTACGGTTCTTCCCTCTGCCCAGATCAGTCTTTGGCAGTCAGGAAAATAAATAACAGCAAAAGGAATATAGAAGGACTTTTATGACATAGCATTTTTAGACATTTATAGCAACAGATCGAGAAATCTGCTTTCACAGAACAATCAAACATCAGATGTCAATATCTGTTTATTCTTAGGTAATGGCTGAGGTAATGGGACAAACCCATATCTTTTAAAATTCCACAGAACAGTGTATTTTGGTCACCAATCTCACTGTTCTTAAACATGCATGTATTTTTAGATGAAACCAGAAAGAACCTGCATGGCGCCAGCCACCTCCAACTACAGGCAACCATGTAAGAGTCCAGAGAAGACTAATCACCTCCTCCTCTGGCTTCCTCCCCTCACCACACATTAGGAGCCAGAGACAGGAGCTCACAGCATGCCAACACAAACATGGGAATTACCAAGATCAAACACCATGGGAGGATAAAAATATGAGGAACGGGAAAGCCCTCTGGGGATGGGCTAGTCTGGGTGCAAAATTCAGCTCTGTCTGGCTTTCAAAGGGCACCTGCCAGAGTTGCTGACCCATCTTATTAATTAGGGAATAACCCAAGCCAAGGAATTGCCATTAGGCTGTCAGGAAAGTCACAGCAATTCTATTCCTGGAAGGCCTTCATGCTACCAATTTGGGCATAGCAATCCCAAACTTTTTTCTGATCTCCAACATTAGCATGCATTAGTTGAAGCAAACAAAACACACAATGCATACTATCAGTATGGCCCAATTTTAATCCGAGGTTAAAATTAATCAATCCTGGAATATCAATTTTTATATTTTAGTACAGACAAAAAGTATCTCTTTTTTTTTTTTTTAAGCAAAGCTAGTTTCCCTGCACAGCAGCTGATGATAAATTATTCCAGCCAAAAAAGTCTAAGAGGCCAGCTTTACTGATCACAGATCAATACCTGTGCATAATGCCAGCCTTGTCTTCACCACCTTGTGGCAGTGTAATTTTCTGAAGGTACCTATCTGCCCATACAGCTTAGCTGCATGTGCAAAAACATCTGCAAAAGTAACACTCACTGGCTCCCAATGCATTTGATGCTCTGCTATTTTCCAGCTATGCAGTGAATTAGTTGCTGTTATATTCCTGTCTTCAGTTGCTGTTATATTCCTGGCGGGCAAAACAGATCTTTTTTAAGACGTGTTAGTTCAGTTCAGCTAATATAAAATACCTGAAAAACACAATTAGGATGCTGACACATGAGAGCCTCCCTTTACTGGCTGTTCCTACTAAAATGAATGAACAAGCAACATTTTTTTTTATGCAGTCCTGTTGAAAACTGAAAATACAGAATCACTTTTCATGGTGGTTTTTTATATTGAGTGGAGGAATGAGATGAATACTCATCCTTAAGCCCCATATCAGTAGTGAAAGAACAGTTTATCTTTTTTCTCTCCAGCAGCCTCTTGTGAGTGGCCTCCTCTGAAAGGAGCACCACAGGAGTCTGTCAGAAGGTGCCTGACAGGAGCATTTATTGAAGCACTTGAAATGTGGGGGATGTTTTAGTTCATCCAGGCAGAGAAAGCTGACTATGAAATGGCAGCACAGGGATCTGAGGGGAAGTGCACTCTGTGCAAGAAAAATGAGAGGCAAAAAGACATACACTTCTCAGAGTCCACTAAGAAGGCAGTAACACAGAAGTGTGCTGCCAGTGTAAGCCTGCAGAGATAAGCACAGAATCTGACTCTGATGACAGACCAGGCATCACAACTGGGGTCAAAATATTCTAGTACACACTATTAAATGACCCAGAACTAGCTCTTGACAAGGCACACGGATCTTGCCATGCATAATGAGCTGGTTTTTAAAAGAGGGGTGGTCCTCAGCCATTACAGATATTATTAAAAATCATAAATTGTCTGCTGAAATATAATGAGGCAAAAAAGAGCTACAGATTTCAAAGTCAGAATTACAAAATAAATACGCCCTAGTCAGCATCATCAACTGCAAAAGTGCTCAGAATTTGGGAGAAAAGATGCAAGAACTATGAAGAGCTCCACCCCTTGGCTATAAAGTTGCTGAGGGCCATCTTAACACACATGGCATTTACAAGCATGCCAATACCCATAATCTCAAAATAATTATTCAGAGAAGAGAATATCTCTGATAAAAATTAATGAGCTACCAGCTAGAAAACAATACAGGACATTTTTCATTTTTATTTTGGCAACAAGCATAGAAGCTAACAGGATAGTATATAAAAAATGCTCTTACCTCTCTAAGAATATTCACAATTAGTAGATGAATGGGTAAAGCCTTGGCAATCCTGGAAAAGAAAGTATATATGTATCAGTTAAAAAGAAATTGAAAAGATCCAGTGTGGAGCTATTTGAAATATGGAAGGAGCAACTACTGCACTGAATTTGCTCTTATCAACAGGAAAAACTTACTGGAAAAGGACAGCAAAGCAATTCAAGTAAAAGCTGGCTACTTCTGCAAGCACTGAGGAAATCCTTGAAATGAAAAATACAGATCAGAAAAATCTTCACTGCTCATATCAGAGTGATAAGAAAGATCTTAAGAAAAAAGGCATATTATTCTGAGAATCCCATACTGAGCAGAGATTTCAACAAAATGGGAGATGTATCAGCAGGTCACTGCCACAGAAAAGCAGACATTTTGTTTCTCAAAAGATAGAGAAGGGTCAAATAAAAATGCAAAGGGATTTATGTTTTCTAATAGAGAAGAATCTCCAAGATAAGGCTGATGCAGAATTATTCCACAAAATTAACATATCTGTACTTATTGCAAAAATCAAATCTCATCATCAGTGTCTATAGGAGGACCTCTTTCCCACTCTGCCACTTAGGATCCACACAGCATCACAAGGTAATACAAGCTGCAAAGGGAAAAAATTGCTAAAAAGAACACATTTATAATTTGAGAGAAAATTATGCAAAAGTACAAGTAAAAGTTGTATCAACACTGATTTTTCTTGCAGCAGCATCTTCCTTCAAGCTCCCCTACTAATTTCTTACCACTGCAACATAGTGGTAAGGAAACTATTTGCCCAAAACTATAAAAAAAACCCACCCATCACCAGGATTACTGAAAAGTGAGTGATTAAAGGGAACACAGCAAGGAGATACAGGCTGGTAATAGCAAACCTGAGGAGATGATGAGTACACCTGCTCCTGACAGTCTAGGAATAGACAGAGATGTTCCTTGAAGCAGCAAAGGACTACTTTTTTCTCCTAATCCAGACCCAAATGTAGCAAGAGTATCAGATTTGCAGTTGGAGGAAAGACTGCGTTCTGGTAGACTGTACTAGCACTAGTCACACAGTAAAATTTTCTACAATGTAAATCAAGGTATCACAGTTTGTCTTTAAATTCTGCTCTCTGCTAAATGCTTGAAACCAGAGCTGAGCATGTTTTTCCTTACATGCTACAGAAAAAAATATATATAGCTCAGCCATTATAATAGAAGAGTTGGAGGAGGTAAAATTCCCTTCTACTTCTGAAACATAGTAGTTGTTCTAACTAACAAACAAGGTTAATAAAAGCAAAATGCTTTTAAATATAAAAGCTTTAGATTTACTGTCTTCATGCTGTGTGCCAGCTAATTTTATCACTCAGTCATCTAAGTATAAAATAACAATTTGCAGTTGCACCTTCTCAGATGAGGAGGCAAAGGACCAGGCAAATTTTGGTGAAAGCAGAGACTGTACCTGATTGGCACAGGATGAGCAAAGCCTCTGTAGTGGAGTCATCCAAACAAAAGGTCTCACCATGAAAACAATATGGCAATGCATTAGTTTTTCTTCTCACAGCATTCCTATAATATATTTTTTTTTAAATCCACTTTGATTACTGAATCCCAGAATCCCATCTGATAAGAGTGCCAAAACTGCTTGAATTTTTCCTATCCAAAAATTATTTGAAGAACAAGCAGTGCTGAAGTCCAGTTGTCCAGAATTTTTTTTTTTTTTTAATATTGGGTTGTTTAGTTCTTCCACTTTTTGAATAGCTAGCTATTGGATGGAAATAGCTATTGAATAGCTAGCAGGGGATGGAAATCCCCTGTCATGTTTATCTATTCCTGGATCTCTGTTATTAGTCCTTGTAAATGTGCACCAGCATTATCACATTCTAAACACCTAAAGCACACTGTCAGTGTCCCAGGAAAACAACATGTATGCTACAGCCTACTGCGAAAAAAAAAATCAAAATACAAAAGACAAGAGTCTCTGGGTTTTCAATATTTATTTATTTATTTATTTATTTATTTATTTCCAGACATTCACTTTTAACAAAGAATCCTATGGAAAAGCCATTTTCGGATATCAATTAGGAAATAAAAAAGTAATGCTGCTGAGTATACATTTGGTTTAGCCACAGCTGGAGAGAGGAAAATGGGAATTTTCCAGGAAAATTCACCTGTGCACAATCAAAAAATAAAGAGGCTATGTGTTTTGGTATTTTTATGTTTGGAAGGGGAGTTCAAGGAGAAGGGGGCTTAGAAAGGGTATGTCTAAAGAATGAAAGCAAGGAAGAGCAGTGTGTTTGGAAGACGAAAATTTCTCTTTTTTTAGAAAAAAGAGACAATTCCCCATGAGTGCATGTTGCACATATTTAGGCTTAGTTTGTTCTGGAAGGTGTTAAGTGTTCTGGCTTGGTTCCAACAAAGCACTTAGTCACGTACTTAACTTTAACTACACCCACAGTCCTGTAGGACATCAATTAAGCTGATTTTAAAAAGACTACTTGAAAATATTTGAAGTCACATACTTGGAAGTCCTGTTGGATTGGAGTGAGTTGCAGACTCTAAAGCCTTCTGTTCTTTGACAGGTAAAGGCAAAAGCTGTTAGAGGCAGAGCTGGGGGAAATTTAATTTGAAAATTGTCTGCCTTCAAAACCAGGTTTTATGAAAGTTGTGTATTTATCATTAAGATTAAAAATTTCAAAAATATTCATCCTCCCTGTTCTGTTACTGAGCACAACAGGAAGAAATAACTCTCACTCTCTCCTCCCCCTCTCCTCATCCCCCAATTCTCCATTTTCTTTTTTTTTCTTTTTTTTTAATTCAATAATTTTGGGGTTTATTCCCTAATTTGGAGAAATTACAAAGTATTTTCCCAGAAGGAAAAAGAGAAAATGAGCAAGGCATTAAAATGTCTACACTTTTTATTTAAAGGTCTGAAGTGTAACCTGATGAAAAGAAATATTTTTGCTTTAGGTGTGAGCATGTGTAGCATTGTAATTTTCTGATTTTTGAATTAGAAAGTTTTAAAGTCTTTGTAATCAAAATTGGCACTAGTTTACAATAAAATAGCACTCTGAAAGACTAGATGTCCAGAATAAACATCAGTAGCACAAGAACTGCAAACGTAAGTGCAGCGAGGGAGCCAAGTTTATCTGATTCTCAGCCCAGGGAATCCTGCTTCCCACTAACCAGTGCCACTTTCTCCTACAACTGTGCTTTATATTGCTGCAAGACAGCTGGCACAGAAACTAATCCCTAAAAGTCAATATGCTGGCTTGCCAACTTCTGCTGCTACACGTAGATTAAGCAGGGGGGCTGCGTAGCTGTGATCCCACCTCACTGTCAGTGCACACACCCCATACCAGCCAAGGTCCAGGGGCAACTGAGACCTCAGAGTCTCCTAAACGTGTTCCCCACGCCAGACAGAAAGGATCTGCGGATGAATTTTGAACTGCGTGTTATTAACAGCAAAAAGAGAATAAGTAGAGCTGGAGAAGGGTTGGGGCTCAAACATTTAAGGGATTTACCTAGGGAAAGTAAAACAGAAGAAAAATTTCTTTTACTCCATTCCACTTCTCAGTTTCCACTTCCAGGTATTTCTCCTCTTCAGGAGTTGTGTGCTTGAATAACATAAGCTAAAATAATTTGAGTGCAGTGTTAAACAGTGTAGCTCTCTGCATTTGGGATATTTGAATTTTCTTCACCCATGACCTTCCATCTTGGCTTCCTGGCATATACAAACAAAGATTGTGTAAACTTCCATATAAAATCAGAAAAAATATAGTTTTCCTAAGCTGTTTCTCTGAGCCACTTATTTCCAGAAGAAATTCTGTGTCAGATGCAAAGAAAGAAGTTTCAGGGCCCCATGTAAGGCAAAAGCATTTTATACCTGCTATCAGCATATTGGCTGCAAATGTCTTCCAGTGGGCACATTCTGTCAAGAAAGGTTTTGAGTAGACAGACTAAGCCATGTAACAGGACAAAAGATGTTTGAGAATTTCAGATACTTATTTAGTTGTATTTACTTTCCATCATTTTGAAACCTATAGTTAATTATAGCCACACTGTTTCCCCATATAGGTACCAAGTTTAAAGATGACAACCTCAAATTACTACAACCCTGGGCTTTGCTTTTTTCATTTATCTTTCTAATATCAATCCCTGATGTAAAATTTTACCCTTTCTTACTATTAAAAAAAAGTAATTAAAAATTCGACCATATTAATGGCTGATGAAACCTTAAAAATATAATGTGATTGACACAAAACTTTCTGAGAGGTGGTAAAAGTCAATCTTTTGTTGAGTTGCATCTCATTTATGACAATATAAACCTCAGCTATTCCATAATACAACAGCTAAATACTGCTGCAAAGACCTAGATCATCACACTGCTTTTTTCGACAACCATTTAGAAATGTCATCCCTTCTCTCAGTGCTTTAAGAAGTGCAAAGCTAGAAAAGAAAAGCAAGGCTAGGATATCTTCTGGAATATTGCCCTTTTTTCACATTGGGTTACATCATTTACATGCTTAATCTCTTCCAGGCTGGAATAAAGAGTTTATAGCTCGCTCTCAAGCTATTCATATGCTACAGAACTGCGACACTACTGCTCATTAGCTCACCAAAACCAAAACCCACGACCTGGGGGACATTGTGAGCAAGAGACCAAGGAGGGGGCTGGGAGGAACAAGCCCCCTCATTCCCCAGCCCATGGGCTGATCCCCACGCAGCCCTGCAGCAGCCAGCACCGAAGTCCCTGCTGCTTCCCGCTGGGCTGTGGGGCAGCCAGAAAACACACATTGGCAGGGGGCTGCTGCACAGGCCCAGCTCCTCCCTCACTGACACCTCCTCTGGCCCCCCAGCTGTCTGCAATGGTTCCGTATAGGTAAACCCTTCAGAGAGAGATATTGGTGCAGGCAGAGGATTATTGAAGCTGTGCACAGAGCAGCGAGTAGCTCCTGCATAACACACAGGCTGTAATCAAAGTTTTCCAAGCCTGAGTACATTTATACCAACCCACACATGAAAAAAGGTTTAAATGGATGTATCCAGCAGCAAAACAGAAGAAACTACTGGACTTCCCCTCTGCCTTCCTGTCTTATCTAGGTTACACTCACGTGCTGAACTATTCACTGTCTTCTTTCAAAGACTTTTTATGTCTCCATAAGGAAAACAAAGCTCATACCCTTCCACTGAGCTCCTGCCTTATCTTTCTTGAATGATCCATTTATGACAACCCTACCACTTTTATGACTCCTTGTAGTCACCATCAGATAGTTTTATCAGCTGACTCCTTGACTTGCTTAAGTGAGCCCTGCTTATTTGAGATGCAAAAGCTGCTTCTCTACCACCAATTTAAATGGCTGGGAAGGTTACTTCTGATGCTATCAGTTCTTCATCAGAACCTACAAACAACCCCATTTAATTTCTTCCAGTATGATGCAAAGATGGCTTCACTAACAGTGTGTTGAGCAGTCAGACCCCCAGCACCAAACACAGACCCATTCACCTCCCCTTGCACAGGGAATTCAGGCACCATTACCTAGGCTGAGAAGGCAAACACCAAATCCCAGACAGCATGCTAATAAAACATGACCTATACTCCAGCAGTTTTCCAAGGGCTCTTAAATCCACCCTCCCTGCTGCAGCATTCTGAGAAAGGCTAGTGCACAGGACAAATAAACATCAGCCAGCCCAGGAATCAGTGCTGGATGGCTGGCATATTTTCTGTGTTGCTTGCAAAGCAGCAGGCATCTCCCTTTGTTGCTGATGCAGATTGTTTCCAATATCTCAGCATGTCTCCCTCAGCCACTTGCTCCTGAGACTTAAAAGGAAAGCAGTGCACACTTAATTTGAAAAATGCCTTGCAGATTCCTTAGCAGAAGGGGTTGAGTAGGTTGGAGGGGGTAAAAGAAACTGTTTCACAGTGTTATTGAGGCCATGTGTGACAGGCTAAACAAAACCTCCAGGCAATTCTGTCACAAGTTATTTTCACTTCTTACAATTTGCACAGCCAAGTGGGTGGCCATATGTCTATCCCTTCTCCTTTTTCAACAAATGAAATGAGGAGGATTTTAATTTTTTTTAATAGCTTAGTTTATAACAGTTCTGCCTTTATTGTTTTCAGATTGACTATGTGCAACTGAACAAGTTTCCTCGTTAAACACAAAAGCAGATGATGATCATGCTGATGAGGCTCCTTGCACTATGGGATTCCTCCTACATATCAGGCTATATTTATCTTTCATTGCTCTAAGAGAAAGGTCATGTAGCATCTTACACACATCATGGAACCAGAGTGTAAATGCAGAGCCAAAACACTCGCCTATGTCCAAGATATTCAAGGAAAAATAAACAGATCTGAAAATAGTTAAAAACAGTACTGAAAACAGTAAAATACTAAGCCAGGCTCATTCCTCTTCCCTTTTCACACTATAGCAAAGCTCAAGATTAGGATAAACATAAAAAGGGTTTTTTTCTCCCCATACTTGATGCCTTGTAAAGGACAAGGCTAGGGCTGCCTTCACAGTCTGTATAGACTAGAGAGAAAGGTTACCCAACAAAAGTCTTGGTGTTGATGGCATATGCGTTGATGGGACTGTACTTCAAATAGGAGATTTGTGGGAAAGAGCCTCAAGGAAATGTAAAAAGAGCTTCATGTCTCCAGTCTGTCTCAGAGATCAATCTGTCAAAATGGGTTTTTCTTCTGTCCGCTGATCAACATTACTATCTTTTTTCTTTTCCAAGCACACTGAAGGTAGAGAAGCATGGATTTAACTCACCAATCAAGCTCTCCCTGAGAAACAGGAGTGGACCTTTATGATAATCTTCTTTGATTTAAGCTACTCAGCATTTCTGATTGAGCAGTGGACACCAACTTCTCATCCCAAAGCAGCCAGCCTACATAGAAAAGCCGTTGTTTGGGAATAAAGCAATAAATTCACATACATTTTTAATACCTGCTGTAATGAATTTCCAACAATGGAAAGTGAAAAGATATTTCATTCAAACTGTTCAGCATAACAAGATATTAAACTGGAGTTCTGGTAAAACAATCATTTACCCTATTCCCTTTTTAACTGAAAGCAAGTCAGTCTGTACTTTGGGGTAAGGATTGAGAACACCATTCTTCAGAAAGGGGTCAATTCATACAACATAGAGTTCAGGCCCAGCATATTGCAAAGGTTTTGGATTTAGTGTTGCTCACAGGGACTCTGCCTCCTGGAAATTGCTATTCCAGCATGGCAATTGTCTTTCCGGAATGAGCAATAAATATATATACATATGTAAGGAAACAAAGAAGGAAGTTGGACTATTGGCTCTCTTCTCTACCCTGATTCTACATTATCCATCCATTCATGCAAAATCCAGTCTCTTTTTGTCCTTCTTGGACCCCATCTCTTTTTCAGTTCTTTGCCAAGGCAATGCCACTCTTTGTTTCCCTCCAGAATATAACTCCCTCTCCAAGCACCCATCCTACACAAGATATATTTGTGTGTCCTAGTCTTGTTCCTTACCTTCACACAATGTCTACAACTCCCTACATGCCCTTCATTTAATCATCAATTCCTAAATGCTAACCTGCTAACCTATCCCATCACCATCTCTACCCATAACAGAATTTCCTAAGCCATTCCAAGTCGTTTAGAATTCTGAAAATACTCTGACCAACCCCCAACAGTGATCCCCCCCCCACCACTTTGTAGACCTTGTTGACTCCCAACACCAGGATAGTTCCCACTGGCCCAGGTCTGCATTTAGCAAAGCAAACAGTCCTTTACTGATGCCAGAACAGTTTTTTACCTGTTCTTTTACACACCTCTTATATACCCTATATGTGTTCTTGGTGCTTTTAGCCCACATACTTGCAATTCTTTAAGTTTGATAACTTAGCTGAGGACCCACTGTTCCTTTAGGGTAGGAGACCAAACATCCTGGAAGCCTCACAGGGGTCAGAAAGCCCCAGACACCAAGGTCCCTTCTAGAATGCATTCTGTAAACTAAAATAGGCCCATCTGGAGGGAGAGATTCTTTGGGATGAAGGATTCATTCAAGTCCCTCATTGGGGAATCTTTGATAGATATGTTAATGTGCAAGGCCTATAAATTGTATCTGTGATGTATTGTGTGTGTGCATTTCAGGGTGCATTTCGGTGCATTCCACCTGGACAATGTGGTGCACCTAAGGATCCTTAAATAAATCCCAAGGTAAAAACCCCTTTTCCCCTTAACCGTGTTTGGCTTTTAATTTTAAGACCAGGGAACGGCAACGCTACCACTGCTTTCAGCAAGACCCAGATTGAGTCTTTACGTTTCAACATAACCAGATGATGTCTACTTAGCATGAAATGTAGTTACTGTCCAAGATTTGCATGTTCCAAGCAATTTCTTAGCATATTAAATTTTAAATCCATTGGGTTTAAGTGTTTGGAAATCATCTGCCAGCGTATATAGAAAGTTCACTTCATTCTTATTTCCATTATCTATGTAGAGCTAAGGAATTCCAATTATGAAAGGCTCTATTCTGTAAGCTCATTAAAAGTTAATATCCACCACAACACTGTCTCTCTATTTCATTGGTTCTTTGCAATTGCTTAGCAAAGAAAATAAGCACCAGGCTTTCTAAGAGAGAGACACACTTTCTTATATAAAAAGACACAATCTCATCCCCTCCAAAGCACTCACTCAGGTGAAAGTCACAAATTTCTCGACTCTTCCTTCCTTTCCAAACCAATGCAACATGAAAGAAAGCAACAGTTTCCCAGGTCAGGTGGATCACAGACAAGTAATATGACATTAAGGCTTGTTCCTCAGAGGCAGTCAGCAAGAAGATGATGATCTTGAGGATCTAGGTAACACCACCACCTTCTCAAGAGAGGAATTGTTTAAGCAAGCACATTGCTCATCACTTCCATCCTGCTTTAATGAACCAACTCTTCCTGGCAGTGAGCAGCAAGAGGATCTAATTTGACTGTTGCTATCCTTTTACATTTTATTCAATCATTACATCAGAATAGGCATTTTACTTTTGTTTCACATTACTCCAGAGGACCTTGGCACAAAACAAAATGAAGTCAAATGAGAAATAACAAGCTTAAACTTATATACACCAACAAATCATGCTGTATTTCAACAAGTGTGAGAGGCATGGGACTTTCCTTCACTCTGAGCAGCTGCAAGCATAAAAAAAGCAATGATGCAACGTTCATTAATAAAACTTTCTTAGAAATCGCTTCTTATGGACAGATTCAACATCTGCCAGAGATATCCAAAATATACTAAATTGTCCTACACTTCCCATTTTTCATTCGCATGTTATATATACTGAAAATTCGTTATCGAGTAGGTATGAATCTTGCCTTTCCTGGTCTTAAAATTAAAGCCAAAACATGGTTTATGAGGAAAAGGGGTTTTTACCTTGGTATTTATTTAAAGATTTTTGGGTGCAGCACTTCCTCCAGGTGGAATGCCTCAAAATGCACACACTGCCCCACACACACTGAAGTGCACACAATTACAGTCCTTGCCAATTAGCACATCTATCAAAGATTCCCCAGTGAGAGGCTGGAGTGAAGCCCTTGTTGTGAGGAACCNTGAACACACCATGCTCCCAAATTTTCCTCTAAGTAAAACACATATTTATGTATATTATAAACAATCAAATAGAAGGTAGAAAAGCATGGGACAGATACTGCAGCAAGGGAAATTCATCACATTACATATCTCCTCTGGAGGTTGGCCAGAACTTTCATCAATGATGTGAAGGAATTTCTCATTCCCCCATTTACATCATCCAAAGGAAGAAGGACCCAACACCTTAAGCAGTATTGAACATAGCACAGAAATTTAAACTGAGCCATTTACAATGGGCAGCAATTCATCTGGCCAGTTCACACCTCAGATAACTCTGGAAAATCCAGACCAACATAATACTCCAAGGGGCAGTGAGATAGCCAAAAGATTCTCAGCTAAAGAAAATCAGGAGAGAACACGATGTTCCTTAGCCTGGCTAACCTAGATAACATCTCCCAGACATTAGCATGAAATTAAACAGAGAGAGAGAGACTGAATTACTTCCAGTGTAGAGATATTATAGAGTGAAATGTGACAAGTGACCTACAACATAAAAAATGCACTTAACTGTAAAAACTAGAAAGTGAAGCTAAAAATGAGAAAAATTAAAAGCTGTTCTTGGATATGCAGTAAAAGGCATGCTGACATAATAAATGGGAGGAGAAGGAACACAAAAGCACCCAGCTGTTCAAAAGCTGTGCTATTAAGGTACAAAGAAATCAACTCTTTTTTTTTAAAGAAAAAATCCCTCACAACATGAATGAGCTCAATAGGACTCAAAACAATATTATTTATTAGAAAAATCATCTGCTCCAGTGCCTGAAGCAAAAGGTTTGCAGTTTATTCCATCATTCCTCCAAATCCAGGGATTAGTGAGAACTTCTTAAAAAATTCCTTCCTTGCCTTATGGTCCTTCAGCTTCACCAGGGCCAAAGCTTGCTGCTCACAGCTCATGAATGTGTTACCATCCTCTCTGAGTGAGAAAAGGCCTTGAGATGATGAACAAAGAGTTGGGGCAGTTTCCTGATGTCTGAGCAGGATGTTCTCAACTCAGTGGCACAAACTCTGCTTTTGTTCAAATGGGAATTAAGAGGAAAAATGGCAGAAATTAATAATAGGGATGATGAGGAGAAACATTGGGCTGTGCACACATTCAATCCAAGCAACATCAACTCTAGGTGTGGTTTAAAATTCACGTTTACGCTTTATTAAAGCCATGCACTGTATTTATGGCTCTCAGTGAATTCTGAATCCAAAAGGGACACATTAGATGATTAAAAGTTAGTTGGATTTCTCTCCTTCTCCTGTAGCAGTGCCAGTAGGAGAGGTAACAAAGGCAGTTCCCTGGCCTTCAGGCATTGCACAGAAGTGGGATACATAGATACATACTCATGCAGTCAAACTGCAGTTATTTAATTCAGGGCCTAAGACATGAAGCTAGGCTTCTTTTAATAAATCATGGGCAGGGATGGGCTCCTAACGTTAGTATTCCACTCCTCCCTCTTTCTGCTGAGACAGTCTGGACAACATGGATATCCCTAATACAGATTCAGGAGTCAGGTATAACAGCCACCCCAAAAACAGCCATAGTTCCAACTACCTTTCCTTTTTTGCATCATACCAGGAGGAATAAAAAGAAATAAAACCTATTTCACTTATTATTATAGGTGAGAACCCCTCTAAGTACATAGGAAAAGAAGTTGTATTTTGTAACCTTGTTCTCCAGCTAGAATTAAAGCAGAGGCTGGGTATGAGGCAACAAGGGGAACAGAGAAAATGCTGAAAACGAATGTGAGGAACGTGAAGCCAAATTTTTAAGCATTCAACACAATCATACCACTCAGGGACATTTTGCAGCTTGGCAAATCACATGCTGGAATGCAGTGGACTATGGAGTAGGGAAATAGGGAACTGCTCAGTGGAAAAGGTGCTACAGTGTCTAATGCTCAGACCCTTAGCCCAAAGTATGTTCCAACTCCAACTGAATGGCATTGTAAACCAGAAGTGCACTGACCTTTTTGATTTTGGCACGTTCACAGTTCTCAGACATCAGAAGTTCTGTAGCTCCTCTCATCATCATTTTTGCTATTTTCACTGTTAGCCATAACGTTTACTGTAGTAGCCATCGATGAACCCAGGATTACTACTGTACTAATAATGCAGAACAAGGGCTTCAGAGTGCATTAATAAGGTACCAATAGAAAACCAAAATTATGATCTTCCTCACAGAAAGGGTAACAGACAAAAAAATGGGTGTGAGAATACTTCTTTTAACATGGCTGAAATTAAGTAAATTCTTAAAATTAAGTGAATGTCTGAAATTAAGTAAATTTAACTGTTGCAAAGTATTCAGAATACACATACAATACAACGTAATAGAGTCCAAAATTTAAAAACTTACAGTCGTGGAAATATACGGTAAGGGATATGTTTATTTGGAAAAATCAGTTCAGCAGAGATCTCTTTGCTACAAATATCTTGAATTTAATTCTTCTGCCTCGATACAACCTCCTGAGAAAATAAAAAAAGTGAAATAAAAATCATGCAGGAGAAGCTAGTGTTGGATGCAATTTACTTACTCAGACCTGATACGAAAGTCTGATTTATTCTCTTGATTTGTTGTCTTAAGGAGAATGAATTAATTATTCTTCCACTCAGAGATCTGTGGCATTAATCCTTGAGTTGAATCAGAGAAAATTCAATCTCTCATGAGTTCCAAATCGATCTTTCTTTTCTTTCTTTTTTTCTTGTAATATTCTGTTTCAGGGACAAGTAATGAGAAAAGTGACATACAAGGTCCTTCACTGTTTTTAATTTGGCACAAATTGGTGTATTTCAGCAAGAGAAAATTCCACTTATACCTGTGCGAATTTAATACTCTTTCTTCACTGCACTGAAATCAAAGTCAGTGATTCTAACCACTGTTAGTTGTGCTGGAATAGAGGCCAAGAGACTTGTGAAGTAATCACATAAAACGTACAGTGATTGCCTCCACTTCGAACACTAGAATCCCTTTGGAAGAAGTCCTAGAGAAGCTCAGATCCTGAGGTTTATTTATTTAAAGAAGAGGGCAAATCACCTTTTAACTTGTATTAAAATTGTCTGTAAGGTTTTAGAAGAACTATACAATACATAAGAAAGACTTAGGTTTGATATAAAGTGCAATAGAAAGACAATCAAGACAGAGGCAGCTGAAGCTGGAGCTGCTTCTCACATGCTTTGGAACCCAGATAGGAACTCCTCCCTTTTTGTCTTAATAGATGACTCTTTTTCTGACTGTGAGCAAGAGGAATGTAATTCCTATGGTACCCTCGGTGCCATAGCCAGTGAAAATGAGTGCCTGTACACTGCAGGCTTGTCAAGGGTCCCTCTCGAGGTCAGAGACCATCCACATTACACCTGCACAAGCAGAGGTCCTTTGGCAATTCTTACATATCTGAGCCATGAAAGTCTCTTCCAGATCTAGGAAGATGCAATTTCTGTACTCCTCACTCCATGAACAAAGTCCACACACACTCCATGATTCTTAAATGCAAGAAAATGGAAGATGACAAAGCCAACTTTATTAGTTTTTAAAGGAGAACTCCTTTTCTCTGTTGCCTCATATCAATACAAAGGAGATTTTTTTTCTTTTTTCAATAAGCATTTGATATGCCTTAACATTAAAAGCTTTTGCACAGGATGAGCTAGATTTGAAATGGCATGGTTCTTAGAGCTTACATCAATATATTTTGGGAGAAAAAATAATTTTCAGTGGTGAACATTGCTATAGATGAAGCAGTAATTTACAGAAAGAATACTTAAAACTGGGAATAAGCATCTATGTGCAAAACCACTTTCCCTCATGCACCCTTTCTGAAAAGCAGTAGTGATCTACACATGGGAAAAAAATTTGCATTGTTTGTAAAAAGTTTGTTTGAAAATATCCTGTTCACATCTGTCAGTGACTGCAGAACTGATACACAGAAAGGGTTCCTACATGGAGCTTTTGCAGAAGTAGCACTCTGGAGAACATCTGGGGAAGACATATAGGGATGATATGAAAGTATATTTCATTTACTTTATTTTTTCCAGATGACCCAGTAGCAGAACCTCAGCATGTACCAGTCTGAGAATTTTGGAACGGTTTAGATGGTAACAGATCAGTGAATATTGCTGACAGTAAATGTTGATGGGGTGCGCTGCCTTTGGTGCTGTGCCTGAAAGAGGGAGGGCTTCACACTGTAATAAAAGAAGAATGGGAAACTTAAATAATTAAAGGTACAGAAGAAGCTGACTTGGCTGTGTGTTTTGTGGCAGCCCATTTCTGAACTGTTTGAACAGGCAGATCTAAGGCTATTTTACTGCCATTCTTGAGAGCTCATTATGGCATTCAAACAGCTGCTATCTCTTAGCACAACTCCATTAACCTTAGTTCGATGACAATGAGTTTAATGTCAGGGTTTTGTCACTGAAACAGGCTTGGGAGTTCCTCTAGTTTTACCGTACAATTATCTTGGTTTGCTGTTGTGCCTCCAAGCTTCACTTTGCACATTTCTCAATCCTAATCTGTGTCCACCTTATCCACATGGAACCATTTACTCATGGCAGAGTCAGGAGTGTCAACCCAGCCTCACAATGTGTTACTCAATTGTACAACCATCAAGGCTGTGAAGTAATTTACCCAGTTATTCGTAATTTACACAAATAAAACTGAAAATAGGATTGCTTCAAAGAGGACTGTAAACTCTTATATTGAACAGTAACCTGAAAAGTTAAATAAAACCATCAAATTAAAAAGTTGCCTAACTTAAATTGTTATGGACACCAACACATCTAGATAAATGGGAAAAACATCTACCTTTACTATATCTAGATTAATCCCAGAATACTTACAAACAAACTGGTGAGCAGTATTCCAGTAGCCCAGTATCTGTTCTATTCTTCCTTCTCCTTGCAGAGAAATCAAATTAATCTCAATTTAAGAATAAATATTTTTGCTAGAAATGTTAACATTATGCCGTTCCAGTTGACAAGTTCCCAAAAGGAGGATTAAGTACATAAATGAAAATTTAGCACTGCACTTTCAAACTTGAATGCTTGAGGGAAGACATATAATAAGATACCTAATAGTTAGAATTGTTAAAATCTGAGTTACTTTAACTGAAGAATTTGGGTCTCAGTTTTTCACACTAAGATATTGAAAATTTTTTACATTATACTTGTGTCCCTGACAACAAATATAAAAGGAATTCAGAAATTTAGTGGAGCTAGAGCAAAAATATCTGTAGAAGCTCAGAACTTCCTGAAGTCAAGATTATTCTTTCTCCCAGAATTGCCCTCAACATCAACGACCTCCTGCTAATTTATTAAGGATTCCCACAAACATGCTCCCTGCATGTCAGCAGCCTGTGGGTATAGCTGGGTCCTGCAGAAAGGAAGACTGGAGAACCAATAAATTTCTTTCCCACCTGAACATATTTTCTTAGGAGGGACAACAAAAAATATACATTAAACATTACCTGAAAACTGCAAGCACCTCATTCGTAACAAAGAAAATACATTGCCTTAAACTAGAGCTATAAAAGCACAAATGCTTCTTCTGCTCTCACATCAGCTTTGCTTCAATTTGGTACAGGTTTTAGCTCAGTCAGATCAAGGACATGGACAAGTGTGTACTTAAGGCCCTAGCTTTATAAATTCTTTACTTCCAGCTCCACATTAGCACCCTCAGCTGCACACCCTATCCAGCCTCCTCCCTGGGATGGGAGTGGACCCTCTGAGTTTCACTGAAAAGTGAGAGAGAGCACCTTAAACTGACAGGTGATTAAGCTGATAAATTAACGTATTTTGCTCTGCACTGAAAAAATGAGGAATGTTTAGACACAGAATTCCAACATCTCAAGTGAGAAGGCTGCAAGTCCCAGATGAGGAGCAGTAAGAAACAGCTGGATATCATTTTAGAGGTAGATTATCTTCATTCCACATCTTTGTGGTATTCACAGAAAAGTTTAAATTCGATAAACTAATTAAACACTACACTTCAATATATGTTACCTCAGTGGGTTTAGGATTTGGGTTGGGGTTTTTTCCTTACATAACCTATGTTAAGTATAATGGCTTAATGTGACAGTGATCTTGTCTTGTAGGGAAGAAAGAGCAGTTAAAAAGGGGTTGGGGTTTTTTTCAAATATTTGAGCAGATTTTTTCACAAAGTTAGTCTCCTGAAAGTCTCTTTTATGGTAGTTTCTAGTATCTAACACAAATTTTGAAATCCAGAAATAAAATGAGTATCTATCCAAAACATAATGACAAGGTACCTTCTGCAGAAAGAACAAACTAATTCTCTACAGAGAAATTACTCACTTCAAAGGCAAAAAATGATCCCAAATGTTTTGTGCAACTAGGAGGAAAGGGGCTTTCAGGAGGCCCCTGCAGCACACCATGTAAAAATAATGGTGGGAGCCACTGCCTCTAAGACATCCCGAGAGCAGAAATCAATCATCTGCAGAGCACACGCTTAGATGTTCTCTGGCTTTATTACTCTGCCTTTGGCTGGAAGGTTGATAAAGACCCTGGAAACTGCAGACGCAAATCTATTTTTTATTAAAAGTTTTGGCAGCAGGACGGGTGCGTGCTTTACAATAAGCGAAGGGTGGGGGGAACAGAGCGCTGGAAAAACCTCCAGTCACAGCACAGGGTTCCAGCACATCTGCAGGAGCAGCGAGAGCTGCGATTTCTGAGAGGCTTGTGGTTAACCTCACGGCACGGAATGAATTATGCCTCAACCCCGGCCTTCATTAAACCACCCATCCCCTGAAATGTGTCGACGGAGCCGACTCATGGCCAGCCTCTCATCGGCACCATGGCGGTCCGGCCCCGAGGTGCTTTCCTTCTGGCCAGAGGGGAACTGAGCTGCTCGATCCCGTGTGATTCTGAGCTGTTTGCATGGTGTGCTGCCCAGAGGTGTGAGCGACCCTCGTGGTTTAATTCGAGCAGCCTGAACACACACGCAAGCCATGCTGGATGTCAGGCGACACGCCTTGCGAGTGCGAACACTTCTCAGAGCCTCGCAGCTGCAGGCGCAAATGTAAATCAGATACAAGTACTGAAGATGTGCTGTCTGAAATGGCCTAAATTTCAAAGGGTAAGGGCAGCTTACAAGTAAATTTTGCAAAACGAAACAAAGCCTTAATATACCATCCAGGCACCTCTCAAGAAATTTCTGCAAGAAAGTCTTAGGACAGAAGTGATTGGAAGGCTGAAATATTTAGATATAAAAGATTTTATGCCTCCTGTGTGGTTTATTCCTCATTATATGAGTGATCGTTAAGTGATTTCTACTATATGACACTTTAAATGGTAGAAAAACAGAGAAAGAGAAAATAAACATAATTGCAATTTTTTGAAGCTACATTTGACAAGTAAAAATGGTATGTGATGGTGGAGTACCATTTAAATTAAGGTCTGATTTCTGGAGCACTTAGTTATTATTTGCAACAGGTATGAAGAGGACCTGGGATGAGGTGCTATAAAACACTGAGTTCTGGGAGAAATCAGTGTATAGGCAACTAATCAGGCTCCTTCAGTCAGACACTCTGGGCACCATCTCCTTTCTCCAGAAGAGATCACATCATCATATTTTCTCACAGGGTGAATGGAACAGGAATAGAAACACCATGGCAATGAGGGAGCTGGAAAATCTCACAAGCAAACTGCTAAAACTGTTCTCAGAGCAACACTTGAATAGTATTAAATAAATAAGGCATGTGAGCTAGAAGAAATAAAGCACAAGCTTAGTTATCAGCACATTCATCGAGCACAAACTGCAGTCTGTTTGGAAACTGGGATAACACTTTGAAATCAAATTGTAATACTTAAAATCAAATCATAACCCAATCACCAAGAGGCTGGCTGGAGAATCCAGGTAATCACGAGACCCAGAACTATCTCCATTATGGTTTAACCATTTTTTGAAGTCTCAGCACTCTTTCTCTTCTCATACAGCATAATTTTACTCTTGATTCTGAAGAAGTCATGCTATGTTGCTGCTGATTTAAGGAAAAGAATTACGATAGTCTGAATGTTGGGGGAACCTTCTTTGAGCATCACCAAAACAACAAAAAATTGGCAGTGGAGAAAAAATTTTACAAGAAAAAGGAGAAAAGATAAAATAATTATCTGTGGTAGAAATCCAACAAGGATCAATAATTTCAGCAAAGAGTGGAATATTTTGCAAAACCCATTTTGCAAAACCCATTTGGTCAATACTTTTGTACAAGAGGTTGTTTCCCTCATATTGCTGACAGGGGAGAACTCGGCACATTTGCAGAACTTGAAGATTTGTGGTTTGTACAATGAGGGAGTGAGATGGAATACCAAAGTGTCATCTATCACAAGGAAGAGATGCGCTCCTAGAGTGCAGCTTGGCTGAGCTCTCATTTGAGCTTTCCTCCAGCCTTCTCCTTTATGCCCCTACCCAGGCTTTTACAAACACGAGCTTGAATTACTGTAATATAAATAATGGGCTCAGTTTCCTGATGTTTTTCAGTGTTAAACCTAATGCATTATAGATTTTTGAAAAGGTGTTTCAAAGGGACTAAACTTAACACCATTCTGAAACTGAGGCCTGCTCGTCATTCTTTAAGTTTTGCACAGGAAAAACCCCAAAATGCAAACATACATACATTTATAGGTATATGTATGTATATATTTATTTATATGTAACAGCTCACATTTAAAATATTGTCCTGCATCCACAATATCACCACTGTCTATTTGCCATGGCTTTAAATGCTCCTTGGTATCACTCCTGCTCTCAGTCAATAAAAGCAACCTGTTTCAGTGCCTGCATTGCCTCCCAGCTCTGTCTCAAATTTCAAGTTGCCAGAAAAAAAGCTGCTTCTCCCTCCAGCTTCACAGATGCTAATCCTCAGTAATCACATCTCCTCTTCCCTTGCTTCACATTTATTACATAAGTCACTGGGGTAAAGGAGAGGCTGGTCAGGAAAAAATGGAGCGGTGTTATATTTAAATAAAGCAGTAATAAACTCAACAAGTGCACCCAAATGAACCTGAACATCATCATTATTGTAACCCTGACCCTTCCTCTCCCTTCTCTTTCCTGCCCCCACACATATGCACATACACTTCTCCTCTCATTCATTGACTTCTGTCTGAAATAGAATCTTTGATCCTAAGGACTGGGTCATTTCTTTCACATAGTCTATAAAATCCTCAGTTCACGTGCAAGTAAAGAATAAGCCTGACAACCAGGCAGATACCTGGATAAAATTAGTCTGATTCCCAGTAGGAAGGGATGCTCCTTACCTCATACTTCAGTGAACATGACCAAAAGGCTTTTCTTACTTATTTTGAGATGATCTTTCAAATAGAGACAGAGGTAGAGGAAGCAGACTGATGAAGTAGGAATAAAACTGTAATATTGCATCTGCTCATTACATATCCACTTTATAATGTATATATAATACATTATAAATTAAAATTCATAATCTCCAATTTGCTAAAGCTCTCAGTTTTCATAAGCACAATATATCACATGAACAAAAACTCTTTCTTATTTGACTTTCTAAAACATGTCAAAACCATCCACTCATTTTTAAGAAAATAAATAAACTATAGAAAATAACAAGCATGTTGTTGTTGGCAGCTATTTCACAAAAAATAAAGTTGGTTCTTCCAATCCAGCTGGTTCAAGGTAGTTATAAACTCAGTGAATTAACAAGTCCAATAAATAAAAAAAATTAAACCCAAAAGTCACAAATTAAAATCTGTTTTGTATGCTATGAAATACATCATGCTTATGCTCCTGTTGTTACTCAGAACACAATGAAGGACCATGCAGGGGTGATTTTGCTACCAATAAATAAGCGACTGAACTAAAACAGACACGAAGTCATAGCTCCCCTAGAAAAACCTAGACAATATTTTTACACCATTTTTCAGTGGGGACTCTTTAGTTTGAGCAGAGCACTGTGCTGATCAGCCTGAATCTGGTCCTCTGAGAACTGGTTTAGCTCTTTCTGAAACCACTGCCCTGCACCCAGTAAACCAACTTGCTTTCCTTCCATTTCCTTTAGCATTATTTTTTCCACTTTTTACTTTTTCCCCCTTAAGCTACATCAAAACAAGGAGTTCAGCTTCACAGGTTTCTTTGGTACAATCTTCTCAATCATTTTCAAAACTATTCTTACACATTTTACTTAATAACAGAATTACCTCAAAAGCTGAAGCTTTTCTATGTTCAGGTGGTATCACTGAGTTTCCTTCAGCAGGTTTAAACTGAGTGGGCTGAGAAGGTGAAAGACTGAGACACAAAACAGTGGCCACAAAAGGATTATCTAGAATTGTCATATTTGTGTTTTTGCAGTAACTGTAAGGGAGACCTCACTCACTAGAAACAGTGCTAAGAGGGAAAGAGAAAGTGTGGAGAGGAAAATATTACTTAAGACTCTCCACTGCACACAGAAATAGATGCTTTGGGCACAAACAATAAAACTTTTCTCTGCTGGAGTGAGAGTTTCTTCAGGGAGATCTCACACCAGTTCCTCTCACCAAAGACTGAAACAACAACCATCTCCTTTCTGTAGTCTCCACCTCTCACATTTATGTGATGAGGCAGCTGCCAAACTGTGAAGGGTGCATCCAATTGGATGTGTATTTTTTGGCATTACTTTTCCTGCTTGCTAAACAGATGCAATGGGGGAAAAGACTACCTGTGACAAGCTGGAACTCCTTGAGAGGCAGGGGAGCATCTTCAGAAGAAAGATAATAGCCTACAGCATATGGGTGGTGACTGGGGCACTTCTGCAAGGAGCAGGGAAAAAATCTAGGCCCTGGGGAAGAGAGAAATTCAAGCTTCTTCTTTAACATCTTAGACTAGAGTTTATTATAATTCAGACAGCCATGAAAAATTGGTCAGCAGAGAGCAAGGAGTGAACAATGCTCCTGCAGAGACAAGCAGGCAGGGAAGGTATCTGTTCTCAGCCTTTTTAATCTTTATTTTGCCCTACTATGTAGACCCAAAGTTTTCAATTTCTGAAGTTTGTTGTTCTAGCTAGCCATCTAGAACTAAGAGACTCCAAGTCCAGCTGGTAGATATATCTCTGGGAAAAGGCACAAGGACCTTCACATACCCCTCTTCTACATGGAAACCTGCAGGAGCCAGGACAGTGGTTAGATATTACATCCAACCCCATCAGACATTGTAAAGGAAAAAGCATTGAGTAGTGGCCACTGTCAGTAAATTCAGTCCCAAATAGTTACCATTTTTTGGTATCTAAACTACAATAAATCAATCAATCAATCCCTAATGGCTGACTCATATCAGGACCCTTAACAGACATCCAGACAAATAATTGCATGATATTGCTTTGGAAAAAAAAAAAAAAAAAAAGCCTTACAAAAAGAACAGCAATAGAGGGGATGACTGTTGATTTAAAAATCAAACTGGAGATTACCTTCACCTTGAGTTCTCAGTTCTGAGTTTCAGATATATCTTGTACCATAAGGATCCATAAACATTCCCAAGTAATTTGACAATATTTAAAACACCCAGAAGTATTCTATGAGACCTCATAAATACAAGTGGACTAAGTTATGTCTGTCCAATGCACGTATTGTCCATTTCATAAGAAAAAAATGTTTATCACTTATACGTGCATTAAAATGTTCAAAATGTGTGCCTTTCCAGGTGATAAATAGCTTCTTTTCAGCACTGACATGCAATGCTCTCATTTGTGGAAGGCCAGGACATACATCAGGAGGAGAGCTGTGCTGCAACAACGAATGTTAAGCACAAACACAGGTGGCTACAGCCAAAGTGCATCCGTGGCCTGTAGCTCACTCGTGCAGCAGCACTGCACAGCACACCACAAAAACTGGGCGGTGTCAGCACTGATATCATCACATCAGAGCACAGAGTCAAAATATGGCTATGCTTCCAACACGAGATCTCAGGAATCCAGTATCCTGGCACAGACCCTAAGACTAGACAGGAACTGGAGAAGCTCCAGCCCGAGAGGAGATATTTCAACTTCTTTTCTATTTAAAGCACAGTGTGCTAAGAAGCTTTGCTAAACCCTAGAAATGAATAGTATCCAAATATCCTGCATTTCCAATTACTTGTATTCAGTCAGTCCAAACACATGCCACAGCTTTAAATTCCACCCAAGAGCCTGGCTCATCATACTTCATTCCCTGGAATACCAGCTTTAGAAGAGGATAATTCTAGGCAAAATATTAGAAGTCAAAGCCCTTAAAAATAACGAAAAAAACTAACAAAAAAAAAGTGAGGAGGAAAGCAACAATAATTTTATCAAGTAAACACTTTTGCATGTGTCTTTAATACATAAATCTGGCAAGCCATCGTTCCAACTAATAGCCTCTTCTGCTATGAAATAAAATACTGACAGGTAATAGATATATCAACAATAGATGTGAATTTGTTCACCAAGATGTAATGATCCTGGATTGGATTGTAAAAGTCTTGTACAGCTTTCTGCAGATGTAGATTAAGTGGATGAAGAAAAACAGAAAAGTGAAATAAAGCATTCACTTAAAGCAGGAGTTTCCAAACATGGTGGAGGTACCACAGGTTTGTCTTTTCTGCCTCAGTGACTCTTGGGTGTTTTGCATTTAGAGAAGGCAAGTAAGACAGACCAAAGCAGTCTGCAGTCACCTGATAAAGGCCTTGAGCATTCTGCTAGAGCAATTCTGCACTGCCATGTCCAAGGTAATAACTAATCAGTCTCAGAGCACAGCTCTGTCTTCAGGTAAGATGAGGACTAGTATCACATTCAAGTATTCCCAGCCCAGCCATATACCCAGCTCTCCTTCTCATTACTAAATCCTCTCTTGTGATTTTTTTGCACCTGTAGCTGTAGTAGCAGAACAAGTGTCAGTGAGATTGCTGGAACTGTATCAAAGTACAAGGAAAATAAAACAGTTCCAGGAGTATTTTTACATGGGAGCAGTTATTTTACCCAAATTGCAAAACAGTTCCACAGTTTTGCTTCCACAGCTGAGGAACCTGGCTGCTGCAAAGCAAAGGTAGAGTAAAAATGCACTGAGCTAACTGTGTCACTGAGTTTTACACACAAATCCATAGCCATTTGCAAAGATCAGTGAAACAGGAACACCAACAGGCAGCTAGTGAACTATGGAGTTCACCATGAGGGGTGGGGAGCAGACAGTGACTTTGGGATTACCGTGTCTTTCATAAGATATTGATTTCCTAATGATTTTTGACATCTCCCTGTTTAGCGCTACCAGACGTTTCAACAATGAGCAAAGAATTAAATTTTATCACCCCCAACATATCCATGGGTGGGCTAATTTTCTACTGATAGCAATAAATAATTTTCATTGTACAGAGACTTCGTGGGTTCCTTTTCACTGCTGGAGTAGTCATTTGACAAATTAGGAAGTGGAATTGCATACTGATAGGATAAAGAGTCTTGTGGCAGTAGCAGAGAGTCAGAAAAAATTCAGAAGATGAGTGTCAAAACAAATTACTTAAATTAAGCAGTTCTTGCCTAGCTTGCCCATATGTATTTATATTACTGCCGGACTCCAGGCAGGATTCATAAAACTGTCTCTAAAACAGGCTAGACAGGGACTTATAGACTGTGTTTGTTGTGAGGCCACAGTTGATTTCAACTGCCCTTGGAGGTTCATTACTCATCTTTGTTCTCTCACAGTTACTATTCTTCCCAAGAAAGGACAGGAACAAGGAATGATGCCTCATGTAGTGCAACAAGACGCATGCTACATCAGGGATCTTCTTGCAATTCCAGAATCTGTTTTCACCAAATTTCAACTTTAAAAAAGAAAAAATCATTCTACTGTGATTAGGTTCCAGTCCAAGTTACAACAGGTTACAAGGACACAACACCAGCCAAGTGCTTTGTGCTGCAGAAGCCTCCTTCCTAAAGGGAGAAGCTGAAATAAACATGCAGTAGCTTCCCAATGACTTGTTAGGTTACAAATGCTGCAGAGCTATCTCCTTCTCCATGGTCCTAATTGCCCCACATTTAGAAAAAAAAAAAAAAAAAACAAACAACCTTTATTCTTCAGCTCTCAGAAGGGCACCAAAATATGCCAAGTGCATATCTACCCCACACACTTGACATACTTTATCTACAAGAAAGATGAAGAGTTAATAGCTTGTGGAAGTTACTGAAACCTACCTACATATTCCATATCTGAAAACATGGGCAGATCTCACCCACACTTTGAAGAGAATAAACTGGAGTAAGAGTTTTTTCGTAAAGCAAACTCGAAATTACTTCTTAGCTAGCTTGCAATTCACAACCACTTGTAGCTGTCTGTAATATATGTCAGGAGACTATCACTAGTTCTAGCTAAAGATGACCAAAACATGAAATCAAAACTCACACTTCCCCTAGACATCATATCCACAGTCCATCCACTTCCTCCATTTCAGCTCTGCAACACAATATAACTAAAAATAGACGACACCAGCCAACAACAGGGAAAATATTTCAATAAGGAAAAGAGATTCATAGAGAAGAGTCATTCCTTATGAAATAAAATATATTTCATGTTTACACTGATGTTTACATTGAATGCCTCTGCCTTTTACGTGCTGTCAGGCACAGTAAAACTGAGCAGATGTATATGTAAGAATATCTAGTAGTTCTGCCTCAGGCCAGGCCAGGCCAGCTTGAACTCTTCTGATTTTTTTTTCCTTGGTGTTTTAGTTCTAATACTATTTATGCATATTCTTAGAGCAGTGCGGGGGGGAAGGGGAGGATAGAAGAGAAATATTTGTCCCTTTGTGTATCTGGAGGAGAAGGTGGATTTTGGTTTTTGTTTTAACCCAACTCCTCATGCCCTGTGAAATCTTCCCTATCTCAGAAATTCAGCTCTCACTGGGCTACTAAAGCAAGGTGCCTCAGAGGTCACACCCTCCTTACCATGATTCCTTTCTGAATTAAGATGTTTTCTGAAGGATACCAACAAAAGCAATAGAGACAACACACTGGAAACCATAAGTTATGATATGAAGTCAAGAAGAGGAAAAGAATAACAAATTCAATTTACTTGAATTAATTCAAATTTGATTTAATTCCAAAGTCCTCTTTGGCCTGAACTCAAATTGAACCTGTAGCAAAAGTCTTTGAAAAGAATCTGTAAGTATTTGACAAAATACTCAACACTGTTCATAGAAATCTACTCTGTTTATACCTATATGTATACCTACATATTAGACTGAAAAGAAAGCCCAAATTTAACCAAAAAAAACCAAAACCAAAAAACAACACCAAACCTCACACGAAAACCCAAAACACCAATAACCAGAACTGATTTTGTATTTCCAAGTTTTTGTTTTCCTCTTTTTTGGTCATTGAGATTTTTTTCCAATAATGAGTAAGTGACTGGAATTACAATAGTTCACATTAGTTTTCTGTGCAAGCAGATTCCTTAGCAAACATAAAAGAACCCTGAAAAGAATTCATGGAAGGCCCATGCCTGGCATAAAATCAAATTGCAATGTGCCATCTGGTAAATAGGTTTTTTTTTCTTTTCTTTACTTCTGTTACAAAAGATGAGTGAATGAGTGAGTGAGTGAGTGAGTGTGTAGGAATTTGCTGGAGTTTTTTCCAACTTTGGTTTGTGTTTCTGGTGTTTGGACTGTTGGTTTTTTTCCCAACATGTGTGTGAACAAAGAATCCTTTCAGATTCAGTAGATGACTGTGTTGCTTCTTTGCCTCTTCCAGATTTCCCAATTGTTTTTCTCATCTACTCTGTGGTGTGGACATTGACTGCATCATATATTTGTCACAGAATGTGTCTGGCCCAGCCCTGTAACTCTTCTCTTTCACTTGGGACCCTTTGCTCTTCTCTATGTCCCTCCAGCCTTTGGAAGCACAGGAGAGAGTGGGCCATGTAAGGCTTTAAAGGGTCATCATCAGCCACACAGCAATCTTTGTTATGGTAAGATGGAAAAAAAATGCTGGGTATGTGTCAGCTTTAAACTGTATTTTTCATTATATTATACTATAGGATAATTCATAATAGGCTATGAATTTGTTCTTTCCTTGTTCATTTTTGGGATAACTTTCTTAGTTGATATTTTGCCTCACCTATAACTAGTGAGAAAAAGCAAGCTGGAGTCTCCTCCACTCATGTCTATTCTAAGTCATTCCCTTGGTGGATGTTTTACTTGTAGAAGATTGGGACTCAACTTTCCACATAATTCTTTGTGGATTAAATAAAAAATTCTGAGGGAACAAGGACAAGTTTCTCCATAATGGGTTACTAAAGGCCAGCTATGAGTTTGCATCGTGTTTTTCCAAATGTTTCTAAAAACAGTGTAAAAAATAAAGTTCCAAAGAGACCATTTTGAAAAATAAGAATCTTGACTGTCATTCTGTTCTAACATAGGTCACCATTCTAATTCCCTCACCAATTTTAGCTCCACATGAAATGCACTCCCAGCCTTAAATTATTTCACAAACAGACACAGCAATCACTGCTTCGGTCAACAAAATCCACACCGCTTCCTTACGGAGAGCAATCCACCTCTTTACCAAATGGAATCTCCATACTGTTTTGCTAGGAAAGCATGTTCTTGTGTGGATATCTTTGTTTTACACACGTGAGGAGAGAGAAGTAGGGATACTCTTGGAAAGGCCACTGTGGCATCACATACGTCTGCTCCATCAAGTCACTCACGCCGCACGCGGTTTCCATTCCGTCCCCTTCAACGCTCTTGGAAGCAACCGAAGTCAAAACATCCTGGAAGACGAGTTCAGGTTTTACACCCCTGGTTTCAATTATTTTTAAATCTGACACACAAACACAGCTTTTTAAGATATGTGAGCGGAGTGCCAAATAAGGATCTTTTGATTTTTTTTAAATACATGTGGTTGAAATCTGAGACCTGCCTGCTGCCAAGCCACAGTATTTGGAATCAAGAACTGGCACAGGAAAATAAGTCATTGTTCGGAGTATAATTTTAAGAGGAACTATCCTGCAAAAAGGAAAATGTAAATTCCCATAGTTTAGCTCATGGTTATAGGACAAGCCCATAATTCTTTGTTAAACACTTGAAAGTTGAAATATAGGTCCTAGCAATGTTTATACGGGCTCTCAGAAATAATCTTTTGATATAAACTACACTAAAGCCATTGAGTTTTTCTACATTATAAAAAGAATTAAAATTATAGGATGGAATAGGCTGTCTCATCAACAGTTTTCTCATGGCGTGCTGACATTTTCTGCTTTTATGTAAAGCTCCTTCCATATTTTTGACTGTAGCAGCAAAAATAGTAACAGCTTCTGAGATAAAAGTACCTTGAGGGTAATACTGTATCGTTAGGTAGGGCTGAGCAACTTCACATCCCTGATTTCAGATGCCAAAAGAGCACATTTAGATGTATAAACACTTAAGCATTTATTTTCAGGCACTTAGAGGGAGCCAGAGCTTCAGCCAGTCTCAGCTTTGACCAAGTAAAAAAACTTAAAAAGAAAAAATGTTTCCTATATTAACAAGGACTCAGAAATTTATTTTATTACAAGTAGCTCTTCCTAGAATCATAGATGAGCATGAGAGGCATGGATAAATAAAGCATGTAGAGATAATAGCTTTTGTGAGGACTAAGACAGCATAGAAAGCGCATAGTTATGTACCACAGATATTCACATACAAAATGAAGGAAGTTGAAAGATTAAACTGGGAAGAGAAGGTTGACCTCCTGAGCATAAAACTGAGTCATTTATTCTAATGTCATGTAGTGAAACAAAGGAAAAATGGAAAAAAAAAAATCTTTCAGTTCACTAAACAGAATGATATACAATAGGAGATTTGCTGACAAATGGTTCCTTCTAAAGAAAGAACTAATACAGTAAATGAAAAAAAACCTTAAACAGCCAGTTTAGTAAAATCTCCACTAGTTTAGTATTTTAACAATGAATGTGCTCCTTCCAGTGCTTGATGCCAGAGTGACACATCAAGTCACAATATTTAAATTTGGCTTAGAGAAAAAAAATTCTTAGTCAATCTCAATGCTCAAATTTCAGTTCACCCACTCAGTCCTTTGTGAACACCCTTGCTTGTTCAGTCTTTCTCACCAATTTGCCACCCAGGTTTCATTACAAAGTCAGAGCCAAGTTAGACCCAGACCTACCTTTGACTAAGTGCATTTTTAGGAATCCATCCTATTTAATTTTTCTTAGAGAAGAGTAACAACATCACTGAATTTTAAGGTGTGTACATTAAGAGAACGTGCCTACTAAAACCAAAGAAAAACTCTCAAGTATCTTAAGTCACCTCCTGGGAGATTCTCACATTTTGGCACCTATTCTAGAAACTGTAGAAAGCTGGTCGCTTAATGAATCATGGTAGACATCACACTGCAATCAGGACATACTGTGTGAGGTGTGTGAAATGAAGAGCAGCCTCTCTGCTCAGGCTGGCTTGTAAAGCATGTGCAAGTACAGAAGAACAGCGCTCAGTATCAGAGTACTCAATATCAGGGCACACCTCCACCGCTGGCTTTTCAGTCCAGGCTTGTTGTCTGCTTTAAAGATCTAACTTTAACCAAGTCTGGGAGGAAGATAAAAGAGGGTTGTAAGAGAAAGAGAAAATATATTTTGAGTTCGCTTTGCAGTCAGGATACTTGTTCTAATGTACACACAGGACATCCAAACTCCGGTGTGATGTCTCCCATGGCTGAGCCTTTCCTGGAGCAAGCTCACTGTTTCTGAGCATACTCTGCTTTCTGATGCTTTGTATATA
>VZTN01011143.1:119406-142886 GCA_013400515.1 Erpornis zantholeuca
ATACATATATATATATATTTATAAATACTTTATCTTGTATATCTAAGCTGCAATTTGTATTGCTTTTTCTCTTAAGCCTGGTTGCTGTTGGTTTGGATTTTTTTCTGAAGAAACACCAACATACTCTTCCCTGTCCATACTCCTCCCTGACACAGATTGATTTTACTTTGCTCCACAATATGTCTTCAGTCATTCACATAACTGGAAACTGTTCCCATGTTTGTGCTGCCCTTGAGAGGTTTTCCTCAGATTGCTTTGTTTCATAAATAACTGGCTCTTCCTTTTTGTACTCATCTTTTGTTTGGAGTAGCACTCGGTACGCGATATGTCATGTTCGGAGTGATGCAGTGTCGGTATGTACTGACACAGTGTGGACAGAGCCCACCCCAGATCATCACTAGCAAAGTGGAGGGGGATGTTATGCCCATGCGTGCATGTCTGCATCTGCTTGCACCAAAAATGAGTTAATCTTAGGATGATGTCTGTCATCTGCCTTCTAGGCTTTGTTATGCCAATACTCTGAAATAAGCTCAACCAAAATGTTTTCTTTTGATGCAACAGATGAATTAATGCATGATAGATGCATTTGGAAATTATTTACCACTCGTTAAACATTCTCCAAATAGAAATTACGCAAAACAGACTACACGAACAGTCTGCAAACTGACTTCCTCTGAGGTACTGAAAAATCTCACAACAATCTCAGAGCAAGCAACACTCAAGAAGCAGTAAATAAAAAGCTACAAAGCCTATGCTGTGTTCAAGCAGAACCTTCAGACATGAGTCTGTTCAGAATTACCTTCATCCAGGCAGCCTGCTCACCTTCACTCATTGCCCCTGCTCAGTCTTTTAACAAGGTTTTCTTTCAACCCATGGTACGTGGAGCAACCAAATAAAATACATCTGGGAAAGCTAACAGGGACACCAACATGAGCCACAGGCAGCTGGGCCAGGAGAGTTTGGGAATTAATAGAAAGGTACCGACACAAACAGCTGATGACTGCTTCCACCATTCTTCAAGCACTGTACTAAAAACCCTGCATCATCTGGAGGCAGTCAATTACCATCCTTTAATTAGCACCCTCATTACATTTTCTTCAGTGTGTAACATAACATTTCAGGGTAACATTTCAGTAACATAACTTCAGCCAATATGCTGAAGCTGCTAAGCAGGCATCTGATGCTGCTCAAAATGAAGTGATCTCTTCAACAGGTGCAGTTTTTGCACATGTGGCTTTTGTTTATTGACTCCATTTTATTATTGGAAACATGCGGACTTAGGTCAATTTGGGCTGTCCTCTTCAATTACAGAAAATGTCAATCACACTGCAAAAGAAGCAGGTGGATCTGTGCTTAATTTGCCCTCACAGAGTCCATCTTGACACAACCCTTCTACTGCCTGGAAGCAAATATCCCACTTCTCACTGTATTCTTAATGAAAAATACAGAAATTTTATTTAAGAGCTCTAAAATAGTTTCACTCTCATAACAGCTGAGCTCCACTGCGTAAACAAGTAGAAAGGCTGTTCCTAGCAAGATTCCCATGAAAAATCTGGAAATCTGTTTCCATTTCAGGTATAATAACAGTGGTGTTCAGAAACTGGATTTCTGAAGTTAAGTTTATTAGCATGCTTAATTATGATTAACCATGAAACTGAACAAGATTTCATTCTGGCTACAAATTCCATGACCACTGGCCAAATACAGTAATATTTTAACACCTTAATAATAGAAAATTAAATTTTAAAAAGTCAGCTGGCAAAAAATCCATTATTCAAGACATAGTAATATGTGATCAAAAAAAAAAAAAAGGTATTCCTTATGGTACAGTTTTCTTTACTGAAGCTGCTGTACTTTTTTAGCTACACTTAAACCATCACCAGAAAACTCATGGGATACAGTGCAATCAAACTGAGACCTGACGTGCTCAATTGTTCCAGTTTGTGCTGCTAATAAATGCATTTACAGAGTAATGCTTTCCATCTCTTCACTGAAATGTTTTCCATGTGGTAGGAACGTTCAGGTCTGCGTTTGAACTCGCATGCTGTAATACAAGGAAAATTTAAAATTAATAAGGCCATTCTGTGGATTAAAAATTCAAGGATGACTTGTCAGTTCTGTTGACAAAGGATTTGTGGTTTCCTACAGAAATACATATCCATTCCTAGCTTGACATGCAGCTAGATTCCAGTGATATGTACCTCTCCTGGTACTTAATCTGTTCTTTTCCTTTACCCAAGGCCATCTGTCCCAATACAGTTTTGTTAGATTTAATCATTTCTACTTGAATCAGATCAAATATATGTCAACTCAATAAGGTCTGGCTCTGTAGCACTGTCTAGTAACACTATGTGCTTCTTAATAGCACCCAGGGAGTGCTATCATTCCCACATTATGGACTGGGAAATGGGGACATGGCTCCTACGTGAAACATCCAGTGTCACCAAGTGTGTTGGTGACAGAGCTGGAAAGAGAACTTGACTCTCAAACATTTGAGTGGATAAGGGAAACAGTTTGCCAAGCCTCCCCCACACACACACAAGTGGAAGTTTGCTGTTGATCTCTTCAGTTATTTGGCACTGTAAATACTTGCAAATTTACGGCTACAGCCATAACTTCATTAAGGAAAACATTTCACAAGTATGGCAATTTCTTTATAAGGAAACCTACTCTCCCAGTAACCCGACCTGCTGTCCTGACACCAGTGATGTAATCCAGGGCAGAGGCTCCGAGGAGCATCTGGTAAAACGTGATGATTCAGTGGAATTTTGTAAAACAAGAGCTGGAAGGGCAAAATACATCTTTGAAGGAATTCCGCTGAAGCTTGAAAAGGAGGGAAGGGAGCACAATGATGCCAACAAGATTACATTAGGGATTAATCTGGCCTGAGATCAATTTCACCTGCCCTTCCAGCTACTCCACTTAAATCCGTGAACTGGCTAGAGGGAACCATTCCTCTCAAATTAGAGCAGGCTCCCTGACTTTGAGGCCTCACTCATCCCTGCTCCTGACAGCTTCATCTCAATTCCCATGACTGTCTGGCTCGAGCATCGCTTTGGCCCTCCTCCCCTTTGCTTCTATTTCCCTCCTGTCTCATACAGCTCCAGTTTTGTAGTCACAGGCCAGAATCCACCTGCACAAACCTGGGGGCACAGTTGTTCTCTCCTGGCGTTCAGCCTCTCTTCCCACGCAGCCCTCCCCAGGGAAGCCTCTACGTGAAACTTCACAAGGTCCTCACTGTGATTTTTGCTCACATCTCTTCTGGATCTTACTGCAGGGAGAAATACTGAAGTTATCTGAAATTCTGAAACATCTCTACATTTAGAAAAAAAAATACAACATGGAATTTACTGAGCATTTTCACATTCTTTGCATTTCTTGGTCAAAAAAATGCTCAGAGTTTTGTAGTGGGCTTCATTGTTGGGGCACAGCTGGGGGGAGGTTTGGATTGATTTTTTTAGTTCCTAAAAAGTCATGTTTATGCAACCATAATTAGATTCCTTTGTTTGTGGTTTTGTTTGGAAGTGTTTTGCTTTTTGGTTTGGTTTTGGTGTTTTTTAAGAAAAACCACAAACTTTATGGGAATTAAGGAGAAGATTCCAACCTAGCTCTGATAAAAGACACTGATTCCTTCTTCACCCCAAGCCTGCAGCCCTCCCCTGCCAGCATTGGGCAGACTGCTTGCTTGGAAGCCAGAAAAGAATCAAAAAAAGCCATAAAAATACTGAGATAAAATTTTCCCAGTAAAATCTCCAGATAAAAGAGTAAATAAGTCCTTCAATGAAACAGTACAAACCTAGAATAACTGCTACCCCAGATACTTGACAGAGCATGAGATAGGATGTGCTGTTGTTGTTATTGTTTGGGCTTAACATCATTTTTATTTCTTCACTGCATGATCCAAAAGAGACTGAATGGATATTTGAGAGGGATAACGAGATCAAAAAAAATCATGTTAAATTGATGTTTTGAGCTTCCAGTTCTAAAATATGCTGCACTTATGGCTTCGGAGAAAACCTTCAAAATTCCTTCCATTGAGTCTACAAGACAATCTGGAACTATTAATCAAAGAAGAGTTATCTTCCCTCTCCTCTACAGTACTTAATTATCAGGCTTGGTAAAAAATTGTGCCAATGAAAATTCACAGACCTCTAGTGCTGCTGTATGAGAACCAAATTATTTTCAAAACCTGGACTATCTCTTTATTCCAACATCTTCCTGACCTGCCAGTCAACATTATCCAATCTCACTTCCATGAAGCATAAAGAGGAATTAAAAGGAAGACTCATCCCACTCCTGGGTAGTGTCACTTAAAGCTCTTAATTCAGCAGGAGATAATGAAAGCAGCTCTCCTGGAGACCCTGTTTTACCACAGCTCCCAGTCAGGCACAGACTCTCGTGAATTCGCACACACTTATATTCCACATCACAAGTGGCAATTATAGCAATTCCTGGCTTGGAAACTAAATGGAGAAACATTCAGTCTCTTTTCAGAAGTCTTTAATGCAATTTAGGAGCTGCAAACAAACAGAGAGAGGCAGCAGCTTAGAAGCAGCCTTCCGGAGCCCTGCGCCGCAAGATCCCGTCCAGCGCGCACATCCCACAGCCGGGCTCCTCCTCAGAGACCACACTCTCAGTGTGGGAGCAGCACAGAGAGGTGAATAAAAGAGGAAGAGACAGAGGAAGAGACAGAGGAAGAGACAGAGACCTCCAGCTGGGCAGAAACATACCAAGATGACTGAAGAAACTCCATGCAAGGAGCAGGCGCGTAGATTGGTGTGCCCTGTGCCTACCTGCTGCAGTAACTCCTCTTTCCCCCTTTCTCATCCCAGTGTGCCCCCTGGAGTGCACCCAGAAACTTCCCCAAGCTCCCAGTCTGGATGTTAGGCCACTAAACAGCCTGGCTGCTACCAAGGTGCAAGGATTTGTGTATTTGTGTCAAGGGACCAGAAAAAGTACACAGAGAAAAGAGAACTACAAAATTCCACAGTACATTTTGTGCCAGGACAAAAATGGTGGCTCCCAGATGAATTTTTTCATCTTTGCCCAAGAATTGGCTTCTGCAAAATTAGTAAGATCTTTTTACCTTTGACCTCCATCCTTAACTTAATCAAGACTTTGAAATATTTGTTTTGAGAAAATTACTACACAAGCAGATACAGCATAACCACACCAACATCACTTCCTAGAAACTGTAGCTAAGCGCAAGGAAAGTTCAAAGGAAAAGAGGGAAAAACAAAACCTCAAAAGAGGTAGAAGTAAAACACTATCAAGAAAGAGAGAGACTATTTATCTGCAATCAGCAATCTCTCAACATGCTGCCAAAGGAAGTGGCTTATCCTATGCTCTACACGGTCTTTATAAGGAAAGCAATTAATTAAAATGGTTTTTCCCCAATTCAGTTCATGAACAAGAATGCTCTGCAAGAAGATTGAGCCTAAAATAAATCATCTATTTGGAATTCCACAATTCGCATAATTTAAGGTTCAAGAACCACAGGGATCAATATCTAACTGATCAATATTTGGACCCCCCGGAAGTAGAAAAATATGCATGCATGGGGACCAAGAGCAATTCCTGGCATTAATCTCCTGGCTTTTGTCAAAGAGCCACTACAGAGAATAGAAGGAAAAAAAAAAATAAAGCTGTCAAGTAGAACTACACTCTCTCCTGGTACAAACTAGGAAACTTCCAGTGAATGGAACTGGTTTCTTTTTTTGCTGGCAGAAACATTTGCCAGTTGAACTGGCAGAAGCTGAAGTAGCCAATCACAGTAAACAACAGAAAGGGTATTACAGTAAGAGTAAAATAATTTTCTTTTAAAAATATTAAAAGAAAATTCGGTTTTCCTCTGGGCTTACGCATGTTTAATTTCAAAAAAAATGCAAAAATTTGCATGTTTTGCACTAAAAATACAAATTTTTCCTTTGGTATCTGAGCATTTCACTACTGCCAGACACATCAAATAGCACCTACTCAGTGTCCTGCACTGAAAAGCTTAGATCCACTGGTGCTTATTTTCATGGCTCTATTACCATTTAGGAGGAGGGTCAGAAAGGCTTTTTTCTGTAAAACTCTGTGCTAGTGATGTGGCCAAGACTCAAATTCTCAGCAAAATTTCAAATTTAGGCAGCATCAGTGCAAACTTATGTCCTTTTACTCAATGTCACAGATCAAACCATGAGCAGTATGAAGCAGTTAATTAAGAGAGGCATCACACCTACACCAAGTTATTTGTTGATGTATTCCAGGGGAGACATGCTTCCTAAAATCGACAAACACAGAAGTAACTCTCAGGGCACCACTCGAAAGCCTTTGTTGGTGTTACACAATTCCTGTTCTCTTCCTCTCAGCAACCCAGGCCCAAGCTGGCTACCTAGAGGCAGGAAAGTAGACTTCTGTGAAATGGGTTCAAGATTTCAGTTTCATAGGTTAGAAACACCACGACTGATGCTGCAGGTACCATCAGTACCAGCAGGAATAACTCCTTGAGCATTACTGCTCTTCCAGAACTCCTACCAGAGCAGCACTTGTGTTCGAAAAAACCCAGTGGTTTGCCGTTCCTCCAAATTGCCTTATTCGTTCCTAATTATTTTAAAGTACTTTGCACTTTCTTTAACATGACATTTTCTGAATTAGGAACATTTCAAACCAGATGTTTAGGTTAAGAACATCTGATATTAAAAACACAGCTATATTTTTTTCCTTCAGCACTAGCCTGCTCTCTTATGGGAAGCAAGTTTATATGTATCATCTGGTTGCAGAATGTTGCTTCAGGGCTGAAGCACTGGAAGCATTTAACAATTATTTTTTGGTCCCTGTACCAGAAAACCTCAAGAGAATGCCAGGACTTTGGAACTTGCTGGATGTCAGCAAGAGTTATTAGAAATATGTAAACCAAAAACCTATTTCAAAAAAATATCAAAGATAAGATGCTCTAATGAAAACACCTTTATAAAAATCAGTTCTGTAATGTATATTGGTTATTCTGTACTGCCCATAAATGCTTCTGCTTTTAGGACAGACCCTGAGTAGACTATTTTATTGCCCTACAGTATCAAAAATTGCCTTTTTGGTATTAGAAATTGTTTTCCCTCTATAACATATTTAAATAATTGGCAGTTACACTATTTTCTTCACAGAGTAAACAAAGCAGTTGTGACTCATGTTTGTAAACAGTTGCACATGTACTTTCAGAAGGCAGCTGAAAGTTCAGAATCATATCCCTCAAATTTCATAAGCGATGTAAGGAACAAAACTCAATCTGCTAATTAACCGTGAAATGTATCTGCCTGCTTGAAGAATAGGGAGATGGAAAAAAGAGACTCCTACACCCCAGAAAACATAATGTAGCTGGAAATGTCAAGATTATTAGAGAACTAATGGAAGTACCAATAAAAACATTCATAGGCCCCTGTACCATTATGCTAAACTTTAAAATCCTGTGTCAAAAGGTCAGTAATTCATATCTTTTTTCCAGTATTATTGCATTTAACTTAAACCACATTTTCTCACCCGACTGCAAGTAGGGCCAGGGTCCATTCCTATGAGCTGATCACTACAAATCCAGTTTGGAACTCGTGCAGAGCACCTAGGTCTGCTGTTTGCAAAATGTGTCAGATCACTCCATAAAAAGAAACAGACTGAAGAGTTCTGGTAATGGCCTGATGCAATAATTTATAAGATTTATGACTTTTATATAAAGGTAGGATTAGCACAATGTATAAAAATTCCAACTGCCAACAGAACTTTTACAAAAGAAGAAAAAAAAACCCTAATGTTTTCAATAAATTGGGAAAAAACCCTGTAACATTTCCCCCACCTTATGGTGGGGTTTTTCTTCCCCCTTGAAACGCTCACCTTTCATCACAGCACCTTTACAAGCAAAGGCTGCTCTCTGGTCGATTGCATACCTTCACTCTCCTGGGGAAAACCATTCCAGAGCTAGGACTTGTAACTAATATGGTGCAAGTTCGAATGAGAAACTGCAAATCATGTTCTGACTTCCCAGCCTTCCATTTCCCTGCTTGTCCTTAGCTGGTCCCCAGTTCTCAGCTGTTTGCACTGAGTACAAAATACTTTTCAAAGAAAAGCTCAGTAAGAATTCAGCCTGGGATAGTGGAAGGTGTCCCTGCCTATGGCAGGGGGACGGAACTAGGTGGTCTTTAAGGTCCCTTCCAACCCAAACCCTTGTGTGATTCTCTGAATATGTGCTAATGTAGTCTGATGCATATGAATACATTATAGATTTAAGGATAAGCAACCACAGATTCCAAATATAGCCTGTCCCATTCTTCTACCTACTACTCTTCCTATTATTTTTAGCAGAGCTAGGTTCACATTCTCAGACAAAGCCTCGAGGCAATCACATGTGTAAAGGCAAGGACATAGTTGCAGGCTTAAGTGAATGCAGACTTCATAATTCTATGTTTCTCATTAATAAAAGATTTCCCAAAGGTTGTACCACTACACCTTCACTCCAACACGAGCACTAAGATCCCCAGCAACTTCTGGTGGCCATCCAAAGGTCATCCAAATGAATTTACCATGGGGCTGTAACTCCCATGATGAAATTTATACCATAAAAGAATCAAACAGATAATGTGAGTGAACACTGGGCAAAGTATACATTGAAAATAGTTACATGTGAAACAGACTTTCATTAGATTGGCCATTTCTTCATATGTATTTATTCTCCACAATGAGACCTATTACTGTGCAGCTATTATAAATTCACTAAAAGAACATTTAATTACACATAGCTTTGACTATCAAATTGTGTGCATAATTGCGATGACACTGCTCCATTTTGCAGTGCATCTTATCCAGTCAAGAAATAAAAACTGCAGTGAACAAAGAACAATTTTCCAATGCTCCCTGCTGCTGTAGCTCAAATCCAGGGCTACTACAACACTGTCAGTCTCCATGTAGAAAAATCATTGGCATTTTAATCAGTTTCTCAGTTAGGTCTGCCCTGAGCTGATATGGTGGCAAAGAGAGTAGTGGCACTTAATAGTCTGTCAATGCCATGGCATGCTATATTTAAAAAAAACAAACAAAACAAACAAATAAACAAAAAAAAAAAAGCAACATAAAATGGGGTTAACAGAAATGCAAAATGAATGCAAAAATTCCCTACCTGCAGAAGAGTGCATATACACAATTGAGAATTTGTTTGCTGAAGGAATTTCACAGATATTTGCAAAATATGAATGTATGCAAGAGACTTTGGCATTTGCACAAAAACCACAAAATAGAGTGAATTGGTTGAGCGTTCATTACAAATTATCTTTGTTCTACATCACACAGCATAACCAGCACTTTGAATTATGTCAGCAAGAAAACAGATGGCAGCAATGTCCTGGAAAGTTCAACAGACTCGTGATCACCTTCCACAACAGTTCAAATTTTGATTTCCATCTCAAGGTTGCTCTTTACAAACTAGGGCTGAAATCAGTGAAATCCTTGTGGCGTGAGTAAGCACAGAGTCCTTGGCAAGAGCTCAGATAAAGAACGCCTCATAGCTGGTCACAGAGGCTACCTCTCACCACTCTGACCCTTCACAAGTCTCAGTGAAGTTAACACACTCCATTCCCAACTGTTTTCCAGATACTTTAAAGCATACATAGCTTACACAACCACATATCAAAATAAGGCAAGGATTCTGGACAACAGCACTGCATTGAAGCATAGGCAACTGCCTGTGGACCCGGATTGTTCAAGCCCGACTCCTACACCAGCTCATTGTGATACTTGGCATGCAAGACTGAGAGAATGTCTGCCTTCATTAAAAAAAAACCTCATTGGAGACCCACAGCAAGAGCAGCAAGCAGGAATACAAATAAAACTGCTTTCAAACTTCCAGTATCACGCTTCTTCCTAAAAGTGTCCAAAAAAGCATTCTTAGGAGAATAATGGTCTCCAGTCATTCATTACAACCTCAGAAGTTTAATTTTTAAAACATTTAATACCAGAATTGTCTATTTTTCCCCACTAAAAAAAAAAAAAAACCAATTCACTGCCAGGAAAGCTCTCATTTATGAAGGACAACATGGTCTTTTTAAATTGGAGAGGGTTGCCATGCAGACATTAGTGAATTTCTACATGACAGACTAGTGAATGCAAAGGTTTTTGCAGATTTTGAGATACTATAAAATCAGAGTGCTGGAATCATCACCTCTGTCCAAAACCAGCACAACCCTCATGCATGAATAAATTCCTCTGTGGGATAGCCAATATAGTGCTGAAAGCAGCTAGCATTACATCCTCACTTAGCATCATCCTTCTCCACTCTTTAAGACTACAGGTCACCCATTCCATTCTAAATGTACTTACTCTGCTGCCCTAAAAGCTCATTACTGACACTGTGCTTGGGTAAAAAACATGATAAACCATGACAAAGAGGCCAAGGAAGTAGACAAAAGAAATTCCCTTCTCTTGGCATTACTATTCCTATAGCAAAAATAAAACAGGAGAATTGGGGGTTTTTTAATTATTATTTACAGCAAATTAAAACATGTATTGAACAACAATCATAGCAAAGGCTGAGTACACTAAGGAAAGCAGATGAAAACACAAAAATCTCATCTGCCATCCAGACAGCCAAGATGAGAAAGATCCTTACGTTTATTAATCTATGTTCTAAGACAGTGATGTGCATAAACTGTTAGAATATTTGAGCATGAGGCACATTTGGAAAAATCTGTCTGAGAAAGTTATCTGAGACACTTGTAGGATCTCAAAATTCCTTTTCCTTAATTAGGAAATTAATTTTTTTGAATTTAAAAAAAGAAAATAGAATCTATAATTCAACACTAATATCTGCCTGCTGTCCTTATGTCCTACCACGTTATATAAATAAGAGCTTTGCTGCTTTCAAAATGTGCTGATCAGCAATCCATAAAAGTATAATATCTAGATGAAAGGCAGTGCCACTCATTCCAGCCACCCACTCTGTCCAAGTATTCTGGCAAAGGAGGTGCTGCTGCTGCTGCAGGCCTGGTGCTCAGTTGCTCCCTCACTTCTCAAGAGGTTCAACATCCCTTTCCCAAACTCCCACTTGAAGCACTGTGATCCATCATGATCACATGTAGTTACTCCAAACTCCATCATGATCAGGTAGCCACTCCAAACTGAAGGATGACACCCTGGGACAGACTGTAGACTCCCTGGATAAACACCATGGCTACTCTGGAAATCTCATGTCATCACTTCAGCAGCCCAGCTTGTCTAAACACTTGTCCAGGTACCAAGAGTTGTGTCCCTGGAGCATAAGGCACGGCTTGCAGACCTGGAAGAGCAGCAAAGTGATGGACAAGGCACTGAGGAACAGGAGATTAAATCCCCTGTTACAAAATGCAAGGTTCAAGAAAAGAGGGTGTTTGTGAATACTGAGGGACAGAGGGGAATTCTCCTTACAATAAAGAAGAATTCCATTAACTGACAGGATTTCCTAAGGGTAATATAAACACAGGCGACAATCATAAATCTCTCTGCTGCACCCACTCCCACACAGTAACAGCTCTTCCCTTACTTCAGCTGTGCACTAGAAGACTCAGAGCTTAGACCAAAGTGGGAAAATAGGCAACAAAGTAAGCGCAAGGACTCAAAGATGTTCAGTGGACTTCAGCACGAAAGAGAAGAGTAGACACCATGGCATCAAAAATGTTTCTTAGACAGTGTTCATACACTAAGACAGAAAACAGGACAGCAAATTTAAGTCCAGCTAAATTATGGAGGAGTTTCAGCTTGGAAACCACCAACTATCAGATTTTATATTCTAATTTTAGATTAACTTAATACTAAACTGTGTGATTATTATTGAAACTTGGCAAATTCCAGCCAACTCATTTTAAACCCCTGTACTTACACTTTGGTAATTGGCATGCACAAACAATCCTGTGCTTAAGTCTTAGAAAGTATCTATCCAGGTACATTACTCCCATGTTGTTTCAATGCCATAAAATTACAGCTTCACAGACTATTCTGAGTTGAAAGGATCATAAGGATGATCAAAGTTCAGCTCACGGCCCAAACATTCAGGTGATAACTCATTTCTCCTCATTTATACTTTGCACACTACGCCACAGAACATGGTGTAGCTTAAGGCACTCCATCCACTCATTAAGCAAGGAAAAGTAAAAAAACAAATTAATATATAAGTTTCTTTCAAATACCATTGACAAGATTAACTGGAGCCGTGGCTCTGATATTCTAAAAAAGCAATCTGATTATTCCAACACAAGCTCTTTAAAATAGGCCACGTGACAAATGAATTATCAAGCACATTTTGCAGGAAGCTGAGGAGTCCTTGCTCCACAGATGCTATCATTTAGGAACTTCATTTGAAAGGCAATCAGACGTAGCTGCAGCAAGTGTATAACACTTTGCCTGAGTGGGACCTCAAGAAACAAAACCAGAATGACATAAAAATCTATGGATGTACATAAATAAAGCACACCTGGATTTTAGCAATCAAGTCACATAATGAAAATGGTGAGATTCACTGGACAGCAGAAACATGAAGTTGCTTTCTTCTTGACAGTCCCCTGAATGAATAGGAAGAGGGAATAAATAGGAAGAGGAAAAAGGCATACTTACAATGGAACTCTCCTTTCTAGAGAGCCTAACCATTCTTGAACAAATCAATTTTCTTAGTAGCTTGGTTTCTCTCATGTTCAATGTAAAAATGACAAAATCTCCCTTTAAAAACAAAATTTCTCCCATACTATCCACACACACAATTTGAGAATTTATTTCCCAGCTACCAAAGTAAATTGCCTCATTTCCTTCAATTTTATATATACTTTAGATCAATAGTGACTTATTAATAGTATGCTCTATGTATGCAAAAATAAAAATATTAAAGTAATATAGAATGGAAAACAAGATGAATGAAAATGCTATTCCATTTTCCTTTGGATGAAAGCAAATTTGATTTTTGAAATGAAAATTTTATTTCAACAATTTAGCTGCTGTGGAAATATTTCAGTGTTACATTAAGGTCTCAAATCCATTATTAGTGTATTCTTTTCACATCAAAAAAGCACAGATTTGGGTCTCAGATGATGAAAGCACTGCCTGGGACTATATGTTTGAGTACAAATTATATCCCAGGAATTACTATTTATTAAACTAACCAGAAAATAGGTCGTTACATTTTTCAGCCCCTGAGTAAGAGCAATATAAATATTCCATTATATTTCTAACGAGGACTTCAAGAAGCTTTCAAGCAACAACTTCTTTTAAAAGAAATCTAAGAAGTCAACGTAATTTAGTCAAAGCTAATAAGACACATGCAATTTTGCATCAAATACACAAAACTATGCTGATTAACTTGAAAACTTATACTGTCCCAAGTTTTTCTCTAAAGGAAGCCAACACCCACAATTATGGTTTTGTTGTTTGTAGTAAGTCTATGCCAATTTCTTCCTTTTGTGTTAAAAAAAAAAATGACCTGAAGTTCATGAGCTGAGGAAAATGGGGGCCTATGGAACACAGGCCTAGATGTGTACTGAAATAGCAAAGAGTTATATCAGAAGATGCTGAAAAAAAAAATTATGATAGTATTTTTCTGTGTCTTGTCTCCAGAGACTTATCACAAGCACTTTGGTGGAGGAAAAGGACAATTAGTCAAGAAGCATCAGAGACTGCTGGTAATTGGCTGTTCTCAAGAGCCTCTCAGAAAGGATGCACATTTCACACGTGTTTGCAATATGTTTGTTCATTCATGCAAATGTAATAGTCATTAATTTTGTCTTCCTGTACTGCCATAAAGAAATTTTCTTTAGAAAATTCAGAAATTTTTTGCTATAAGTTATAATGCATTACCAGTTTCCACCAAGAAACAGTTGGATCAGTTTTCCAATGTGAAACAAGAAAGTTTAGACCATCACTAGAAGTTTCTCAAACATCCTTTTTCAAAAAATACAAATAATTGCACTGTAACACAACTTTTTTTTCTTAATCAGATGGTTGCCATTTGTAAAGACCTTGTGCTTGCTACACTTCAAATATATAACCACATAAGGTTCATATATGCTTTCCCTAAAATTCTTCTAAGACTTAAACATAGAAAAGAATGAAAAAGGAGACACCAAGTAAAACAGAAGTGTGGGCTATAAAATTGTAACAGGAGGCTGGATGTATAGGCCCATCAATCTACACTAAATGGTGAAACTGTCAAAGAAGACGACTTCATATCAAAGGTCATGCTTTATTTCTGTTCTTAGCTTTTTTCCCCCTCATGCTTTAAATAAACTGCTTCACTTTAGCAAAAAGAAAGGTGGCTGTTAATGTAACAGCCATATGTTCTGCTGTTAAAGAGGTTAGCCCAGCTTTTGCAGATTCTTGAGTTCAGCTACAGCTTGCTTGCATCTGGTCTTTGTCTAGATTTATTAATAGCATGGCAAGAATTCTAAATTATGCAGCAGTGTCACAGAGATCATGCAGCATATATTCACTCCAAGCTAAAGTACAATATTGAGTTTAAACTTTTTAATGGGCTTCTTTAAAACAAAACTGGACAGCGCACCAGAAAATACATTTGAGAACAATCCTGCTTTGAAAGGCTGATGAATTAGGTGATCTAGCCAGTACTTTCTAGTTATATTTTCCAAGGTCCATTTCATTCTCTGTTATCTCATTGTTCCAGTTCAGCATCCAGGCGCTACTCAGAGGCTATATCTGATGGACTCAACAGCCCAGACATTTGATGTGCTGTTCCTGGTGGATCCAAAAGCCACTTTGGGAATGCCTAGCATCCACCCCCTCTCTGTCCTTCCCCACCCTGCAGCTGCAGGGCTCAGGCAGTGTTGAGTTGCAGGGTGTGCAGAGACACCACACAACCCACACACAGGTGCTGCCGAGAAGATTTCCAACCCTTTTTCCTTTTCTCTCCAGAGCTTGTGAGCACAGGAGGTGGCATTTAACTTCCTCACCCTAAGGACACTTGAATGAGGGCTGGCAGCCCTGTTCATGATGTGCAGCATGGCTGCAGGGATATCTCAGCCACAGTGGCTTGATGGCTCTCACACTCCCTCCATACGTGGACTCCTACCTCAGGAGTCCTTTTCCTATCCTATCCTTTTCCTCCAAAGACCCCATGTCATGTTTTAAGTTCTGTTCCACGCACAGAAGGACTTAACACTGTTCCCTCAGCCTGCTGGAAAGCAGCCCCTTTCCAAGCTTGAAAGAAGCAGAAGTGGCTTATATGCAAACTCACATTTTTCTTTTCATCACGTTTGCTGCTCCAGCCAAAATGCCTGGAAAGTATTTAAACCACAAATTAAAGGGAAGAGGTGAGAGCTGTCAGGATTAGATGCTGCATAGCTACAGGAATGCCACCAGAACAACAGGCAGACACAGCCAGGCAGGTAACCTTCCAGCAGAGAACTGTGGTGGAAGGATCCAGGAGCCACCAGGTAATCCCTTCAGACTTAGTATTGTTATTAAGACCATGCATGGGAGCTTGAACAGCAGCACCTACCTCTGACATCTTCTCTGTGGCTGGATGAGGACTTTATTAAAAATGTTGCCCCAGTAATTTTCATACCTACCTTCCTCTTAAGAAAAAAAATAAATATAGAACCTTTCAAGGTCTCCTGGGTTATTTGTCACAGTGCCATTATGGAAAATACATGAAAAAGCAACTCAGACAGTGCCAGACATCATATATCTGTTTTTCTCCATGTGCATTACACATAGCTCTCGCATATAGGTAAAAATAAAGATTAAACAGTCTGGATTTCACATTGTTTGAATCTGAGATGAGAGAAAAAGCCATCATTTTCTAAAGTTCTGGAGGGAATGCTTTTATGGGAGAAGGAAGTAGTACAGCCTTCCTTCCAGCTGCAGGGCAGGAATGTGCAAAGTGTGGGATGGAGGAGCAATGGTGCAGGGCCAAATAGCAGAGAAACTGATGTACCAGAAAACCAGGTGAATTGGCAGCTAATCTAGCTCTCTTCTGTGAAACACCTAGAACAGTTTCATGCCAATGAAACAAATTTCATGTGTTCATCCTGATATATTTGTTCTAAACGTCATTTTCAAAGAAGCTTCAGTTGGAAAATCCTATGGAAATCATCAAAAGTCAGCCAAATGCTCTTTTTGCATTTCCCCTCCCATTCCCAGTGGTAACAGCTACCCTATTTTCCTTCTTGGTTATTGCCTCAGACTTGGTGGAAGTGTGGTAGGTACAAATGTAATAAATTGACACTGTCAGCTGACAGTCAAGAGAACCAGTCTGTAATTAGGGTCACAGAACACCGAAACCACATGGGACTTGTTCCTTAGCTCAGACACGAGATGCACACAACAACAGGGATGAGGCATAAGTGACAAGCCAAACTGATGGAAAGGTGAGCACTTTTTGTCAGGTCTGATTGGAGGCTCTTTGTGTTTCTTGAAGAATTTTGTCCTCTCTGTTTACAGAGGTCCATGTTCTGTATTTCCATCTGCCAACAAGGAAAGCAAACTGCGGCTGCATATTTTCCTTTAAAAGCAGAGATTATTAAAATTAAGAGACTTCAGGAAAAACAAAAGTGAATTTCAACAAAGCATAAAAGGAAAGGGGCTATTTTCCCCCCTCTAAACATGTATCCTAAATATCCTAAAACTTCATTAATGTCAGTAAGTCAAGTGAAGATGCAATCCTGTAAATGTGTTTACAAACACTTTCAAAGTAAAACATACAGGAAAAATGTTCATGCTTTATCACCTCAAGAATTTAAAAAAAAACAAGGATGGTATCTTGATGCAAAGCTAATGTGGAAGAAACAGGAATGGCTTCTTAATCTCACATGCCTTACTCAGAAAAGAGAAGATGGAAAGCTAAAGACATGCTGAAGGATGGGAATCATGGCAAAGCCAAGCAGAGACCCTTTCCCATCTCCTTTGTTTTATAAGTAGGAGACAGACAGGACCCCATTTCAAGTGCCATAATTTTCTAAAAGAGGAAAAAGTTTGGCATCCCAGACACCACAGATAAACCAGCCCTGGGATTCTTCCAGGGGCAAGGTCTCAGTGCACAAGCAAAGGGCACTATATCTGGAGCCAGATATAGCTCAGTTAGAGAAGAGGACAAATGTATGCAGTGAACACCAAAAATGTTATTGTGCCTCTGTCTGATATGTGATGTGGGACAGCACCACAGAAATTCTGTAAATGAAGCCTAAAGTTATTTTTCAATAACAGTATGCTCCCAAGTTTCCAAAATAAAAGAGCACAGACCTACATAAAACAAATATATGCATAATTAAATCCACCTCCATTGACAGTAAATTCCTTCTGCATATAACTAATGAAAGCTGCTGTAAGAAGACTATAAAAAAAATTTAAAAATCAGTGACTGTCCACAGATGCAACAAGTGTGCAGATTTTCAGGAATTCTCTCACTCAACCAGACATTTAACTGCTGAAATTTAAATTTGGCATTCTCCATGTGAGCACAGGAACAGGATTACAGCCCCAATTCCTAGAAACCATTAAATCTACAGAATTCAGGAATGCATTTTAAATTATATAGCCCCCATTAATATTACTGAAAAGCCACTTTGCGCTACCACAGATCCACTCTCCAGCAACAACCAAAAAATCAGGAATTACGAGGAGAACACTGCATAGGAGCTATATATTTTCTCACTGACTGACCTTTTGTATATCTTTGACAATTCCCCCCCCCCCCATCTTCTTTCCTAGAGACAACTTTCTCTGTCATGGATCATGGAGCTTTCCAGTGATGCTTTTTGGGATGGTTTCCCGCTGTTATTCCCAGATCCCACGTCAATGGCAAACCAATTCACAGAGAACAGAGTACTTCCGTGCAGCATATTAATAGCAACCGTTAGGGAGCTTTGTCTTTCCTGGTTCCCTCTGATGTTTAACAACATCCTGTCTTTCCCAAGGCTTAGAGAGGTAAGAAATAGCAGCAATCCTTTTCTATCATCCTTGACTCAGAGTGGTGTTGGCATGCTAGTTCCTTGCCCCTGGCCGAACATGAAGCTCCCCTACACCTATTTTAAGCGTCTCGACTGAGAAAGAAAAGGAGACCTGTCTTCTTGTGGAATTCTAGAGGTGCCTAAGCCCTCTAGAGAAGGCTTAGCTGCTAAATCGGCAGGGACTGACATCCTCCACCTCTGCTGGGACATGGTACCCCTCGGCCCTACCCTCAGACTATCAGCAGCCCAACAGCTTTCAGCCTTGCATAAAAGCACAGCCCAGTCCCAACGTTGCTTTGTAGCTTAAATAGCCATGCAGCCAGAATATAATTGTCCAGGTCTATCTTCCTCTTGCACAAAGCTGGTATTTTGCTTTTCATCTTTCTGACTACTTGAAATCCCCTCTCTGCTGAGCTGTGGCGGGAGGGAGGTGGGCAGAGGGGTCCCAGGGGTTTGAGCCACTGTCTCTCTTAGTCACAGTAAAAAACCTTTCCTCTTTTGATATTGCCCCGTGGCTTCAGCTGCTTTGTCCTTGTCCAATTTCATGCCAAAATCATGTGTGTGTGTATATATAGCAGTATATTCACTTAACATTTTCTTTCTTGGCTCTTTTCCACATGCAGCCTAGTGAAAGCTGGGCTTTCTGGCAGCATTTTTCAGAGGCAAGCAGCACCACTGCCATTTCAGTGTCTCAGGGATTCGGTCACACTGGAGTCAAGTATACTCTAAGCATCCTTCTGATGTCTCCATTACAGGTGAAAAAACAAGGGCACCAAAGAAAAAGAGATAGGAGTTTTAAGAGGGAATTAGATGCCAAAACTACCCAAGATTTGAATATGTGCTGCTCCTTTATTAAATTTACACCAACAACATATAGAGCAAAAGTGGAAATTAAACCATAAGCCTGGTTTTCCCCTGGTGAGACTACACCCCCCCTTCCCTTGCTTGGAGAGTAGTACAAATCCAGAAAATACACAGAAACATCAGTCACATTAGAAGACAGTGACTTCCAGAGCAAGATATATATTAAACCACATTTTAACACTTGACTGAGATGCTTTCTTCTCAGAGGCACCAGTGACAGAAAGGTCTCTGAACCACCAATTTCCTGCACTTGAAAAAACCAGACAGAATTTGGCCTTTCAGCTAAAACATACTGCAAATGTAGGGCAAAAACACACTAGTGTGGCCAAACACAAGTAGGTGAACTATCAACAACTCTAACATACCAAGAAACCATTTCAGAAGACTTCTACTGGGAGTTAACAGATTAACATTGTATTTATCTCCAACTCTTTACTAAATTGATATATCCAGGCTTCTTGACTGAGCTAACCGATGATACCTAAAACATTTATTCCTAAGCACAAAATTGCATATATACTAGAGAATCATAGTTCTCAGTGTTTTTATTTGGCCCTGACCTCCATAGCACTACTCTAATTTTTCCACCCCAAGATTCTGAGCCCTCACATCTATTGTTTAAATATTTTGTTCCTGAATCTCTAAATGCTCACATATACATCCAGGGTGGTTGGGCACTGAAACAGGCTCCCCAGGGCAAGGATCACAGCAGAAAGCCTGACAGAGTTCAAGGAGCGTTTGGACAAAGCTCTCAGGGACATGATGTGACCCTTGAGGTGTCCTCTGCAGGGCCAGTGATGATGGGTCCCTTCCCACTGAGCATATTCCATGATTCTGTGATTCTAGATACTTTTGATGTCAAGCAAACACAGAAGAGCCTACTCATTTAATGGTTATGTGAGCAAAAGTACACATTTTTGCAGAGTGAAGCTACTGTAATTTCTTTTAATGAAATTGTTGATTCTAAGCACTGGGGGGAAATAGTCTTTTTAAGAAAAAGCAGATGGCAAATACTACCAGCTGATGTTTTTACAAAACAGATCTTCTCCAACTCACTGTACCTGGATTTACTTTCCAAGTCTACCTAGAAAGGGCAACATAATTACTATCACCACTCTTGCAAACATAAGAAATATGAAACACACAGAGAAGGAAGAAAAAAAACCAAGCAAAATTAAATAACTGCCAGATGAGGTCACTGCACAGAAAAGACTGAAGACATGCAAAGATACAACTTAGCAGACCAAAGTCAATAGAGACACAGATGAAAAAAGGCTAGATCAAAATACGAAAGGGTCACACTTGAAACAGGAGCACAAGAAGTTTTAGTCTCTTTGCTCAAAATACCTCGAGCAAATATCCAGACACAGTTTTCAGTCCTGCTCTCCCTCTTTTCCCATGAAAATGTTGATGAAAATAAGTTACTCCTTTTGGAACAAATGTTTATGAGCAACATACTTTAAACATCCGTAAGAATACCTTTGTTCTGAAATACCATTCTGTTTTTCTCTCCACTACGCACATTTCTCATATTTTAAAAATCTGCAGTAATGTTTTTTTTATGTGGGTATACAATGCAAGAAGTCAGGGCACCCATCTGGCAGAATGTCTCATACTGGGAGCAGAGTAAGACAGGGTTAAATTCAGTAGGTCTGCCCAAGGCAAAGTAACTCATGCTTATGTTCCTCTTCCCATTATTTCAGTTCTACAAATCCCACTGGTGAAGTAGAAGGAGTTTAGCAGACAGCTCAGGAGATGTTTTTCAGGTTGATTTTGATCTGTTTAGACAGTTTGTATTAAGGTTGTTCTTGTTCGATTGGTTTATTTTCTCTGCCTCAAAAGCTTTCTTTGAAAGCATTATTCCAGTTCTGTAGCAATTCCCAGGCTTTTGAACCAGAGAAGGCAACATATGTTGTTCGAAATATTCAGACCTAACAGGTATCACATTTTCTATCTGTAAACAACCATTTAGCCATCTCTCTTCTGTCAAACACCCCACTGAGATCAGCAGAGTTATTCTCACCTTGCATCCTTACAGCTTCTTAGATAAAATACAGCAAGCATACCCCACTTCTCATAAGAAAAACAAAACCACCACCACCAAAAAACCCAAACCAAACCAAAACCCAAAAAAACCCACCCACCACACAACAACAACAACAACAAAAAAACCCAAACCATTGAGATTTCTACTGCAAGTATTTGCAAAAAGCCTTTTCATCTCAATAAGCAGCTATGCTGGCAGTCTTGAGCCACGAGTACTAAATAGAAGAATGCTCTTAAGTTAAGAATATTAGATACTTACTTGTATTAAAATATTTTGCTGGTGGGAATTTCAGAAGCCTGATGTCAATATACCTTACATGTTTACACTACTATCTCATCTCTGGGAGAGTTTATTATTGAGGATAAATGTTTGTAGGACAGAGCTTTTTCCAAAATAACAGATTACAGTTCTTCTGGCTGTTTACACTTCAAGGTCAAGACCAAACTGTCTGTTTGGGAAAAGAGACATTTTAACCACAACTGTGTTCCTGAAGTACCTTCATTTTTGGCAGTCCATTCATATCTTGGGAGGTAATCCCTAGCAATTCTGATACCCTCTCCACCCAATACACTGAAAAATATCCTGTTGAACAACAACAAAAAATTCAAACCCAAATGAGTCAGTGATGTAAACACAGCAAAAGACAGAAATGAATCATGAGAAAAGGCAGACATGCCAATAACATCAGACTGCAGATATATTAAATAATCCCCAAACACTGAAGACCTCAATTTGTCCTCTGACTTGGGTCATAGAGTTCAGTCTAGACAATCTCACACGACCCAAACTAAGTACACAAAGCCTAGCCTAAACCTAAGAGTTTGTACAGAAAAATCTCTCTGTGATGATTATAATCTCCTCATTTTTGTTTGAACTTATTTATGGACAAAATAATTTCTTTTCTTATAGAAAAAAATATTTTAAGCTTCAATACCAAGAATTCATTATTTCTTTCAGCCATTGCTTGCCACAGCAAACAAGTCAAGCTCTAGTAAAAAAGAAGTGACTTTCCATTTCCCGTTTTGTTCTTCCTTCATGTTTTAAGTCCCTCCAAGCTTTTTTTTTTCAATTGTCCAAAACTGACTGCAGGAAGAGCTCTAACAACCAATTTCCCTCTAATCTTGTGCTTCCTTTCCCAAAGCCCAACATTTGCTGGTTTATTATCTGTCATTCCAAATAACCTATTTTATAGGCAGTATTCTAGATCTTGTGTTTCTCACAAAAAATAGACAAAACGTTTTCCACAGCTATCCAGAAGAAGCTAGAAAGACTTCCTTTTTGCTCAAAATCAACATCTGAAGGGAGGTGGAAGGGTATATCAGTGCTTATCAAAGAGTAATACTTAAGGTACTCATTTTGATTTTCTATAGGGCAAACACTGAAGTTGTAACTGTTGAGTTACATGAATTTGTGAGATTTATGAAAAATTCTGTCAACATAGACCTGAGACTTCATTTCCCTGATACTTCCTCATCATCCTGGGTGAAAGATACCCAGCTCTCACCTCTCTGAGCTCTGCATTTTGCCTCCATCTCCATCATGACAGCAACCTTCTAGTAAATTCTTTGCTAGTTGCCTTCTTCTCATTAAGCTACAGTAAGTTCCTTAATAGAAAGTGAAACAATATTTCCATGTATTCTTAAATTTTTAATCATACTTCAGCCAATCTCTATTTCATCAGCTCTTCATACATATTCTATTTACCTTTTTGATATTGCTTTGCTTACATTGCTAAACAGTAGTTTACAATTTATTCCATTTTCCTTCTCAAGATATGAAGCAGGCTAGTTTCTGGTAATTCTTTCCCTTGCACAAGGTCATAGAATCTGAAGAATTTTCTGGATCTTTAATACACCAGCCCATAGATTTATACCATACCATTAGTAAATCTACCCAGGATCCAAGATTTAGCTTTTCTGAGCTCATTCACCCCTTTGATTACCTCTTTTACAGCCTTGAGTTACTGTTTCCAATACCTTTATTGATATATTTAGTCACCAATCCTAACATTAGTGTTCTTCCCAGAAAGTTTGCGTCATTAAGTTCTTCAACCTAGAATGGGTTCCTCAACCAGTTGAGAAGACTTCCTAAAGTCTCTTCCAATTACACTAATCTGTACCAATGAAACTCATCTGTTTCAGTAAATCCTTACATAGAAACCAATCTGAGTCACCCAGGAACAACTTAGACCCAAGTTATCTTCCGTGACCAGTTTTCATGCTGTCCTCTGCTCAAAATAATCAACTATAGTTCTTGACTCGGTGATTGCCTGTTGAAGGAATGTCTAAAATTTGGCCTTGAAGTCAGTACTGTATTGTTTTTTGGAGATGCAGAAACCTGGAGGACAGCAACTTCTCTTGATTAAATGCAAGTATGAAACATGCTTTTTTCTCCTCAAAATTCTTTCACTCCTGCTCAGTAGGCATCCAGAGGTCAGGCTGGAAATGCTCATGCTTTGAGGCCAGCATACTTTTGATTTCATCCATAGAAGAACAGAAACTGGAAAGCTATATGAAATGTATACTTTTCATGTTTAAATGCTGCAGTGTGTTTCTCAAAATATTTAAACAAGTAGGGAAATAAATCTCTGAAGTGGAAAGCTAATAAATATTCACATATGCATTTTGCTCATC
>VZTN01011144.1:3593-31399 GCA_013400515.1 Erpornis zantholeuca
ATGAAGATAAAGGGGACGAGCAGACAGAAAAGACTAAAAGGGGATATAAAAAAGATTTGCAAATATGTGAATTATGGTTAGTGCAGTTGACATGTATATGCTCCAGTTAGAACTTGAGTAAACTATTTTTAAGTCTGTTTTTTGGCAAATCAGAAGCTACAAGCATTAGTAATTAGGTTAATGACTTTGGAAGCAATAAGACAAAAAAAAGCTGGGTCATAACAGTTCACACAAAGTATAAATTAATAATTGTAACAGGTGAGAGTTCCAGGAGGACTCAGTGTGGTGCTGCTTCCAGTTTAACAGTGATTTCTTTCCTTCAGTCTCTGTGTTTGTTAAACAGTGACTGCTTGGGTAGGAAATAACTGCATTGCTGCTGTGAAAGGCAAAGTGAAGCAAAACCCTGATATGCAAAATGTAACAGCTTCATGCCATGCAGAATTGGACATGGAGAATTTTGCATTTCAAGAGTTTTGGGTTTTTTTGAGAAGCAATATGTGATTTGTATGGGATTTAGCTGGGNCTCAAGTGAGGCCTTTTGGGTTTTTTGAGGGGAGATTGCTAGTTTTAGTCCATCAGGAGGCACTTAACCAGCTGAGAGCAATTTTTAAATGGCCCTTTTTTGCATTGGGTGTGATTTCTCCTTGCCTGCCTTTGTTAGATGTATATTTGTCTTTGATCAGATTGTCATACAAGAGCAGATCTGGATGGGAAATGGTGGGTAGGATCTAACTGTTAAGTAGCCTTTAATAGTTGGGCCTTCATGGAGTGAAAGAATTTTTTCATGATAAATGTGAAGCCTGTTAGCAGAGAACAGGGATAATTACAATTACAGAAGTGGGAGCTTTAGGAAGGAACAGGTGCAGCCACATTTGGTGAAAAGCATGTTAAAGTCTATTATGTTAATCTAATGTTACTTTTTTGTTGTAACTTGAATTGAGGTGAAAAATACATGATACATGCTGCCTAAAGCTGCTTGTCATTGTAAGACAAGCAGTATCACCTATCTGTAGTTGGTGTTTTATTAATTATATAGAAGTCTGTACATTTAAAAAATTGAATTTAGATTTAAACCCACAAGTAGGCTGGAGTAGCTGAGGTTAAATACAAAGCTGTAGTAGAACTGCATGAACCAGGCTCTCAGTGCTCATTATCTTTTGTTGACAATTAGAAAATGACATGTCCGAGTTCTTCTCCAGAGCCCTGAGTTGGTATCTCCCCTGTTGGCCATTCCACCCCCATGTAGCACAGGTGGGAAGGAGTTTGTAGGGTTGTGTGTGTAAAACTGTTCATATGTTCCAATTTCCCAAGCTTATTCTCTTACTTATAGGTATCCTAAGGTTGTTCTTGGCCAGGGCATTAAAACTGTGTGGTTCTTTCATTAAATTCTCCTCCAGTAAATAAATTTGCTGTCTCAGCTAAGCACAGGAAATTCTTTATTAACAAGTTTTGTTAAGAGTTTTGGTCTGTTGTACTCTGCATAGGAATTTCTTCTCAGTTTGTTGCACCCAGATCTGTACAAAAGGCTGCTCTACAACTTGTTCTAGTAATGAATCAGATGAGGCTGCGCAGGACTGTTAAGGGATACCAGGGTGATGGAAGGTGCTTCATTTCAGAAGCACCATCTTTCTCTCAGATACTTAATGTTAAGCTAATATATCCCTGTCAAAGTGTCTTTGCATATTATTTAGATGGTAATAGTGTGTTAGATTCATTTAACTGTGTGGGATGATATACCAAGTATCATTTGCATTTGAGAAGAAATGCATGGAAGGAATTAACATTTATGAAAGTTTTATAATCCTGCAGCTTACTGTCATTACACAGATGCCAGTACTGCACATGAACATTCTGCTCCTCCTGGTTGAGGATGTTTTTAGTTTGAAATTGTATGCTACTCATCTTCAGAGAGCTTTAAAAATACCCTGGTTTATTCTTCTGAGTGAGCCTTTTATATTGACTTCACTGTTGGCTTTGTTCTAATGCTGTTAGGTAGCAGTAAATAAATCTGGAGTATCTCCCCTTGCTAAGGGCTTTTCCTTTCTTTGCCAAATGTAAGAATTCCAGATGTTTTTCTGTGTGTGTTCAAAGCATGCAGTCATGGAAAGCTTGCTTTCATACTTGTTCCAGAAGCAGATAAGAATGTTTGAAAAGAGATGGTAATGTCCTAAATTTAAAGGAAAAAAGTCAGTAACACCTTTGAGCTATAAATCTTATTCCTATTTATACTTTTCTTCTAGTTTTTCCTTCTTTAGATGCAAGCTTTTTCCCCTTGGTTGTACAGTGGTGTCTTCTGCACTAACATATCACTGGCAACTTCTCAAGCACCTTGTTTAGAAGCTGATGTTCGGTTGGAGAGACACAAACACACATCAGACATTAGCTACATGCGGCATAGAAATATTTAATGGCTCTGATTTTCAAACCAGGGGTACAACCCAATTTATAAGTGTGAATGAAGAGCTTGATAAATTCAGTTTGCAAAATCTGAGCCCACAGTCACCTGATTTATGGTTGCAGAAAGTGAGATTACTTGCAAGAAAAAGGTGGTAATTTTAATTTGCTCAGTATGAGGAAAAAATAAATAGTAGAAATTTAAACAACCCCTTAATTATAATGCTTCAAAGGGTAAAGCAGTAGTGGAATTAGTTAGTGAGGTGATATCATGATTACTACTCTGTGGATTCCTGGATTCCTTAGGCCAAACTGGGGCTCTGAGCAACCTGGTCAAGTGGAAGGTGTCCCTGCCAACAGCAAATAGATGTTCATTGTGGTTCCTTCCAACCCAAACCATTCTATAATTCTCTGTTATATATCCTACTTCATTCTAATAGAGGTTTATCAGGGTTTTCCACTTACATGTTGTTCTCTTCTCACCTTACTACAAGCTCTAAGAATATTTGTTCTGTATTCTTGAAATTATTAAAACATGTACAAAGAACAGTTCTAATTCTCAAGACTCCTCTGTGCCCATGCCAACATTTCAAATAACAGACTTTCTACACATGAACCTGTTTAAATGCAAAATCCTTCAGGATTTGAACTAGAAGATGCTGCTGCCCCACACTTAATGTGGAGTGGCTATCGTTTGAGTTTTAATGGTACTGTGTTTGTTACTCTGAGATTGTCAAGGACCTTGCTGTGAAGATTGTTTAGTAATTGTATATACTGGTGTCTTGGAGTGACTGGTTAAAAACCAAAACAAAAGCCAGACCCAAAACACCACCCTGATAAGAGAAATATAATATTGCACAATGTTTTTGATATTTATGCTGGGTGTATTTTTTCTTTCAGGAAAGATGTTGGTTTGAGACGGTTTTTCCCGAAGAGTTTACTAGATTCAGTGAAGGTAATTACAGCTCCAGTCAATCTTATACTGCTGTAAAGAAAAAAGTTTCAGAAATCTGAAAATTGCATTATACTTTTCACTGTACAGTCCTAAGGGAATTGTTGCACAGTTCTGCTTTGTGAAAAGCCATCCAAGCTGTCTGTTGGATTGGTGGGATCTGAGTCCCAGTAATGCAGCTGGCAGGACCAGGATAAAGTGATTCACATGGCCTTGCTGAGCTGCTGTGAGAGGGGCACAGCTCTGCCTCTCAAACCTTGGGGGTAAAAGTGCAAAACAAGTCCTTGGAGCCTCTTGGATCAAATAACTTTTTTCCCTCCGTAAAAGAAAAATGAGAGTTCTGGAGAAAGAAAGGGGAGTTGTATAGAAAAAATAATATTTTACTGGGAACTTGATAAACCATGTTCTGCCTTCCTTGCTCAAGACTGTATCCAACTTATTCAAGGAAGATTTCCAGCAATTTCTGCTTATGTTAATCCTAGCTAAGACTATAAATGTTACTTGAATCTCGCTCCCATTGAAGTCCATATGTTCTGAGAGTAAAAAATGCAAATTTTTCTCAACATGTTTTGAAAAGGGGGATTAAGAATGGTCACCAAGTATTTTACATTTTTAGCTGCCTCGATATGAATGTCCTGGTAAAATATCTTTAACAATTCATACGTGAAAGTACAAATCATAAATTGCTATTTTGGAGCTGGTTTTGGTAAGCAGTGCTTTATGGAAAGAATAGAATTCAACTTCGGATTTGGAAAGAATCTCCATTGTGATTTAAATGGGTAAACACAAAAGGTCTGTCATGACAGCGTTTTGTTTCAAAAGACTTTTGAAAATCAGAAGCTAATGAAGTCAAGTGGATTTAAGTAATCCCCTCTGCATTTTAATTTAAGCAATTATCTGAAACTGTATTTTCTGCTAACGGGAAAATTGTGGTAAAAGGCTCCAGACGTAAAAGTATGAATAACTGTCTCAAAAATAATACTATGGAGCCAGAAAACTGACTGACCAAGAAAACTGCACTTTGTAAATCCTGAAGTGAAGAGAAAAGAAGTAGCAAGAATTTCCAGAAGGTAAAGCTGAGTGGAACCTTGTAAAGACATGAAAAAATTGTTGGACATATTAAGAAAGGCAAGGGAAGGAAAAGCGTGTCTGCTTTTAAATGAAAATGAAATCCCTATTTAAAATAATACAGGATTGGTACAAATTCTTAAATTACTCTTCCACTTTGTGGAGACGAGAGAATTTGAGTTGGAAGACAAAAGGAGGGTTCCTGATAGCCATAAAGCATCAGGATAGCCATAGAGCTCCTTCCAGTGCCTGAAGGGGCTAAAAGAGAGCTGGAGAGGGACTTTGGACAAGGAATGGAGTGACAGGACACAGGGAATGGCTTCCCACTGCCAGAGGGTGGGGTGAGATGGGATACTGGGAAGAAATTTTTCCTTGTGAAGGTGGTGAGGCCCTGGCACAGCGTGCCCAGGAAAGGGGTGGATGTGCCATCCCTGGAAGGGTTAAAGGCCAGGTTGGATGAGGCTTGGATCAACCTGGGAATAGTTGAAGGTGTCCCTGCCAATGGCAGGGGGGTTTAGAACAAGATGATCTTTAATATCCCTTTCAACCTAAACCATTCTGTGACTCTGACAGCCTTTGTGTCTCTACACCTTGCTGATGATCTTAAAATTTAAAGTGACCAATCCTTCTTGGTGGACTGAAAAGAGCCAGATAACATATGTCAGTATTTCTGGCAGTAAAAGTGATGCTGGAATTGTTCCGAAAAAAGTATCTTTCATCACCTGAGTGGCTGAATTCGTTGGGTCTTGAGCTGGAAAATTCTCTTTTTTTTTTTTTTTGGTAGTGTCTTGCTCCTGGTATTTTCCAGTGATAAGCTAAGGCTGAGGGTTTCAGTTCCCTTGAAGTTGGTTTTCTCTGTAAAAATAAAGATAACAGGGAAGTCCAGTGGAGGGTGTTTGAGTTGTAACAAAGCCTGAGGCAGCTCTGGGTGCACGGGCGAGGTTTCCTGACTGCCAGGGGCTTTCTTACCCTGTCCACTTCCGCAGCCACCCTAATGATCCATCTGATAATTGGTTCTGCTAAATTGACACAGTAATTGGAAATTACACCAAAGTCATCCATTTCTTTGTTAATTTGACAAAATAGTATGTGCTGAAAGGTTGGGTTTTTTTTAACCTATATGTGCCTCATTGCAAAACTGATGTTTTCGTGAGTATGCAACACCCTTGGATCAGTGCTCCTGGAATAGCTCCTCCTGAACACTCCAAATAAACATTTCTGGCTGTTTTGACTTCTGAACATTCTGTAAAGTCTTTCTAAAAATGAGTGTCTAATCTGGCTGGAAGTGCTAACAACAAAAGGAAGTTGGTATTTGTGTAGTGCCTGGAGCTGTTAACAGGCAGTGAGGGAGAATAAAGAGTTTTACTGCCATTAAAATGGGACATTCAGGTATGTTTGGATGGAGAAAAAGTGGTAATTCCTGTCTTAACCTTGACATATTGCAAAGATAAGCATGGTTTCACTTTCTGTCATTGTTAGTTGGAAGATGCATTAGAAATGGGTTCTTTAAACTCATTCACTCAATTTAGGCAGATATTTTTATTCATAATTCTTGTTGACTTGTTCAGTTTGGGGGCATCTTAGAGATACTGCTTCTCAGATCCTGTTTTTATTTTCATATGAGTAGCTGCCTTTCCAGACATTATACATTATCTACAGGCAGATAATACACTTTTTTAAAGTCTTAGTTTAGCTATTCTTTGTGCTGCTCTAAGTGGTTATTTCTACCCTGAAAACAGTTAATAAAATGCTAGACAACATAGTTAATATAGTTTAATCTGAATGTTAGGTTTACTTTTTACATTCAGTCTACTATTTAAGTTTCAGCTTTTTATATTGAAGCTTTTTTGCATATTATCAGACTGAAAGAATCCACTTTATTATGCATAGTCAAAGTTATTGTGTGCAGAAATTAAGATACAGCTACAGCTGGCTTGTTATTACCAGGTAAGAGAGAGAATGGTGGTTTAGGTTTAAAACCTCCTATGAAGGTATAAATTGCTGCAGTTTTGTACTGGGACATAGTTCAGAAGGTGGGAGAAATGAGGAACCTGGAACAAATATTCCTGGAAGGGTTAGCCTGTGGTCTTTTATTATAACTTATTGAAAACATTGTTAGTTAGATATTCTCTCCGTAGTATAGAAGAAGTAATTTTGATCCTAAACAGAAGTTAAAAGGCAGAATTGCTCCTTATATTTTGAAGCTTTTTTTTTCCTTGAGAGTTGTCTGTTTTACATTGATAAAGACACTGTTAGTGCTACTAAGTGACCAAAACTCTTAAAATGTCCCTCAGTGATTAGATTTAAAATAATTGTTCTCTAAATGTTTTAATACACAGGCCAAAACACTACGGAAATTAATCCAACAAACATTTCGACAATTTGCCAACCTCAACAGAGAAGAAAGTATTTTGAAGTTCTTTGAGATCCTCTCTCCAGTGTACAGATTTGACAAGGAATGCTTCAAGTGTGCTCTTGGTGTAAGTAGAGGAATGTGATAGTCACCAGAATACATTCTGGAGTTAGAAATCTGATTGCTTTTGCTTAGTTCTACAATAATTGCTTGCTTAGTTCCTGTTTTCATAGATTTGTTGGATTTCATTAGCAACAAATTGTATTTATTGATTTGATTTAGAACTTTCTCCATTGACTGTTAAAAAACTATTATCAGTTGGGTAAGAATTGTATGTAAAATGAAATATTTTTATTGGTGCTTTGTTTGTAAAAGTCAGGAACTTTTTCAGCTGTTTCCATGAGGAAATGAGACTTCGCAACTTCTGTTTGTAAATTTTCCTCTAATGTCTTTTAATCTCTACCTATTCCATGCAAATTTTGAGGAAGGGCCTTTAAGTCTGGAGGGTTTGTGAAAATGGAGACTACAGCAGAAATTAGAACTTGAATATCAGTGTCCATGAGAAGAGGAAATACAGGAAATCCATAATTCTCATGTAGACCTAAGATAAAAAAGACATGTAAATGCAATTTGAGTGGCAGAGATCCCCAGGAAACCAGTCATGAGGGGTTTTGCCATTTACATAATTACTTGATTTTAATATAATTTTTATTTGTTTGAAGACTTGAAAAGCTTGTAGATATTAATTACTATAAGCTGTAACTATAATTTTGGAGGATAGTGTTCCATAGCAAGGCCTTGTCTTACTATTGAAATTTTGCCCTGTCTTTCTCCTTTGACTCTCAAGTCAAGCTGGATTATTTCAGTGGAACTGGCAATTGGCCCAGAAGAAGGAATCAGTTACCTGACAGACAAGGGTGCAAATGTAAGTCTGCTTCTGTTTTGTGGAACTTTTTCTTAGCCACTATGTTAGCAACCATGACCTGTTGTGAGCTGAACGTCAGAGAAAGGGGAGTAACAATTCTGATCTCAGAGTTAAACACAGCCGAGCTGGGAGCTCTTAGTCAGATATTAATTTGTGATTTGGGATCAGAAGAAATGCACTGATATTATGTACAGAGGCAGTGGCAGCCTTAGCACTGACAGCCTAAGCAACTGAATTTCTTGGCTTTTCTACCCAGTGAAGTGCTCACTTGTAGAATTTGAAGCATTGGTGAGGACTTTTACCAAACAAAAATGAATTATTCTGAGTTGTTCTTCTTAGGAATGTGTAAATGTAGAGCTTGTTTAACCAGTTTGTGTGCACATTTGTGCAGGCACTGCTTATTTGCTTTCTTCATGCCCTTCTCAGCCTTTTCCTTACCTGATACTAACTGTATTGCAGTATTTCCTGTGCACCCCCATGGTGCAAGGGAGCTCTGTCCAGGCAGTTCCTTCAGCAAAATGTTTGGGAACTTCACAATCACAACTTAAGCTGAGCCCATGTCCAGCTTTCTATTGAAATGAATTCAAAAGTAGTGAAAAGATGGGGAAATCAAGAATATACAGCTAGGAACATACCTTTTCCAGCAGTCTGGAGGGATGTTGGGAATGTGTCAGCATGGGTTCTGTGTGGTTTTTACCTGTTGAGTTTTCACTGTTGACATCCACGAGGTTGTTCCCACTTGGGTGTCTGGCGTTACTCAACAGTGACCTCTGTGGGCACAGTGGAGCTGGATTCCTTTCCAGACACTCTGGATACTTGTGTGTTGTTAGCCAGTGGTAATGAAACTCTAGAAAGAAACAGAGAACAGATTTCTGCGTGTGTCTTTTGGAGATCAAAGTCTCCCTGTGCTTTTGCAACACCAGGGATAAAGGCAGGCTATTTTGCTTTAATTTTTGTTCCTCGTTTTTTTCATTGTCTTTCTGCAGCCAACCCATCTAGCAGACTTCAATCAAGTGCAAACCATTCAGTATTCAAACAGTGAAGACAAGGACAGAAAAGGGATGTTGCAACTCAAGATAGCTGGTGCACCTGAGGTGTGTTACTGACAGTGGTGATAAACTTGCAACTTTGTTCTTCCTTGCAAGGAGTAGGGTTTAGTATACTCTTAATGTGGATATTCTCTATATTGGACTTTTGTTCCAAGTTTGGTTTTAAAAGAGGTTTAGAGTTCATTGCATGTTTTAGGTTTTGCATCTGGTGCTTGTAGACTTCGAAATTCATAGAAGAAGCTTAATATAAAAACAGTAGCTCTTAAATGCAATTTAATAGCAGCCTGTGCACATGTACTGTGTTCTAGGGAGGAAACAGAGCAATTCCACTTTTGTGTAAAGGGGAAATGTGAAAGAAGGAAAATTTGTTCCCTCATACTACATGGAGGCAGCACTGGAAGTGAAATCAAATCTTTTCCTTGGTCCAGTGCACCAGAAAAGAGAGGTAGAGCAGGATTGAGGGAGGGTGGCAGATCGGTGCAGAGGATGATGAATGTTGGTGGTATTAAAATTAATAGCTTGTCTCTCGTCTCTTTTTCCACTGTTTTATTTTATTTAATAAAAAAATATTTAACAATTTATTTTTTAAAATCTCTTTTGAAATTGGGAAGGGTTGTTTTTAGGCCAAGAATAAATTGCTGCAGGGGGGTGGAGGTGGAGGGGAAGACACCACCTGTAAGATCTTCAAGGAAAAACCAGCTTCTTCAGAATTGTCTTAATTATAAACGTGAAAGTCATAGCAGTTGTATTCAACAGTGGTTTACACTTCATAAGCCCAAATTAACACTACATTTAAGTGGAGGGTTTGAGCAGCTGTGCTTTCTGAACCTCCTGTTTGAAATGTGCTGCACAAAAGGCAAAGCAGGAATCTCTCTGGTGGTTCCCTGCTCACCCACATTCTTCTGTTTACGGTTTGCAGGCGTGTGTAGAGTTCTGATGCAATGACACAGCTGTTCCCCTCAGTGTTTGCAACTACAATAATTCCTCTTTGTTGGTGCCTTGTTTTTTTTCCCTTCTGTAGCCTCTGACAGTGACAGCACCATCCTTAACCATTGCAGAGAACATGGCTGACCTGATCGATGGCTACTGCCGGCTGGTGAACGGAGCCACGCAGTCCTTCATCATCAGGCCTCAGAAAGGTAAGGAGAGCTTCACCCTCACAGCTACTCAGAGCTTACCTTGCATTTTAATGCAAGACCCAAGGTGAGGACACTCTTTTACTTCTGGGAGGAGCCATGAGAAACACTGATAGTGAATTGTCCTTCCATCAGAAATTGCTTAGTTAATAAGACTGGTTTCAGTAATTGCTGCTTTACACTAATTCCAAACTTAAATTGCAGAAGTAAATTATATTTATTAAAGGCACTGCTAGAAAGGGTGTATTATCTTATAAAGTGATTCCTTAATATACAAGTGGAAATTCAGAGGGGCAGGTTAGGTTGCATTTGGATGAGGTTCTGATTGGTGATAATTATTTGGTTTCTGCCTTTCTTCTAGATACTCAAAATATCTCAATTTAAAAAATAAAAAACCTTGAGAGGTCTCAGGAGTTTCTCTCATAAAGTAGAAATAAAGCAGAAATTTTTATAGTGTCTGTCAGTTCTTGCAGCAGCTTACCAGCTGGAGACAGTGAGATGAGGTTGCAGGTACACCTAGTTTTAGAGAGAGTTTAATTAAATTTCATTAGACTTTTCAGACAGCTTTAATTAATGAAAAATTTTCAAGCAAAACTGTTTAAGGATGAAGTTTTCTTCCTCCCTGTTGCTCTCATCTTTCCTCATGAAAATTCATCCAACTTTCCTGCTTTCTGAAACAATAAACTATTTACTTCTTCTCTGTTTGTAATACAAGAAAGGGCATAAACTATCCCAGCATCTCTTTGGTGTGAAACTGAGTCTCTTTTAGCCACGTTCTTGCTTTTTTCTGCCACAGATTTTCCCTGGGGTAATGTTGTTAACATATTTCAGGTCTTTTCAACGTCCACCTCTAACATCCTGCCTGTGCATGGCTCAAAAAATCTCCAAAATACACATGATCATTCAGTAAAAAAGAAATGCGATCTTAGGGTGTTAGGTGTCTTACAGCAAATGGTAATTGTTATAATTATTCTGAAATTTGCATGGGTTTTGGTATTTCTGACCCTTAGTGTGTGTGAGTGACCTTTGGCTGCAACACAAGCAGCTTTGTTAGAACCTATGTTAGTTATGCAGCCTTATCTCCACACAAACTCAGCTCTCCAAGCCAGCCTGGTGCACAACTCAGTGGTGATGAACCATTGGCCCCAAAATCTGACACTGAAAGGATAAAGTAGCTACCAGTGATAATAGTTTATTGTTCTAAAAATAAAATAGGCATCACAATCCAAGATTTTCATGTCACTAGAGTATGAAAACTCTAGAGTCTGTGCCTGTGAGTGTAGGTCTTCTGTGCCACTTCTTTTCTGAGAAATCATGGTTTGGGTTCCACTGCAATCCTTATTATTTGCTTCCAGAACTTTCCTTGTAATGCCACTGGATTGGGTGTTTTCCAGCCTGAACTGTTGTAGCCGCAGTTGATATTCTAAAAATTTATTATGGCTTTACACATGACCTCTTCCCTGAATTAATGGATAGCTCTGACTCTGTCTGTGCTTTTCTTTTAGGGGCACATGTGGGCTTTGTCTGGTTCTTACCACTTCCACACTGGTGGTGGTGCCCATCAAAATTAACTTGTTTATTTGCAATTTTTCTTCCTAATTCCTGTCTTGTTCTGACCTTTCTTATCAGCAGCTGTTACATCTTCTAGGCTTACTGAGCTCTCTGAGGGGCAATATCTCTGATTTGCTTGTGCCTTGCACTGAGGTTTGCTGGTAGGTGTGAACTTTTATTTTTAGAACAGGATAAATCAGTGCGTTTAATGCAGGGTGTTAATTTATAACAGAGGATTTTAACATGGAGCAAATGAGCAGTGATTGAACAGGAACATCAGATAGCACTTTGGGAATACTACTCTTCATGCATATGTGAAGAGAACCCCTCTAGTTAAAATAAATGCTGGGTTTCTTTTGTCTCAGGTTTCTTTTTTTGAAGTTCATAGCAATACTCAACATATTTATTAAACATTTCATGGGAGAGCTGTCCCCATCATGATCTGCATCCCCAGATCCCTCCTGCAGTGAGCTTTGATTGTATAAGACACATCAGAAACAAATAGTGTAGCATCTCTTGATCCCACAGGTGTTTTATCCCCTTTTTGAATTTTCCCATCCCCTCTTTGTTGTAAATTTACATTTATTGAAAGTATTGTAAATTGTCCTTCTTGATTACTGACAGAGCCTGGTTTTGTGATACCTGTCGTGCTATCCAGTAATGATCCAGTTCCACTTAATTTGGGGAGAGCACTTGGTAATATTTAAGACCTGGACAGTATTTGGCATTTTTCCATTCAGTTTGTTTTATTTTTCATAAATATTTCGATAGACAGGTCTCTTTAGACCAATATGGAAATGTTACACTTGGAATTTTTATTTCCATTATCACACTTACCTCTTACAGGCCAAGAGCACAAATGAAAAAAAATCATAAAAAGTTGAAAGGATTATCAGCTTTTAGGTGATGGGGTATTTATCACTCTCTACAACTACTTAAAAGGAGGTTGTAGCCAGATGAGGGCTGTCTCTTCTCCCAGGTAACAAGTAACAGGACATGAGCAAACAGGCTCAAGTTGCTCCAGTGGAGGTTTAAACTGGGGAAGTTAAATTTCTTCACCAAAAGGGTGGTTAGGCATTGGAGCAAGCTGCCCAGGAAAGTGTTCAAAAATACCAAAACTAAACAGTTCATGAAGTTATTCACCTAAGTGCTTTTTGTTTCACACAGATTTACCCTGGGCATCATTTCCATTTTAATGGAATGGCAACGTGTTCCCATTCCTAGGATACTGTTACTTCTTTAGTTTGGCCCCTCACTGATTTTTGCTTTCACAATAATTTCAGTCAGGTGAGGGGAATTTACATTCCCCCTGGTGCCCCCAGCCTGGCTGGGACCACTGGAGCTGCCTGGGACCTGCTGTGTTCAGCATGGGACTCTGCTCTGAAACACCTGGACAATCCAGTGGAAACCCCACTGCAGCCATGAATATCCCATTTCTTTAAAGGAATATAGAATTGGGCAAAAATGTTGTGGGTTTCAACTTGTGAAAAACAACATATGCCTTAACTGGGATGCTGTTAGTAAGAAATTTTGACTTCAGACCTGAAGGGGTATTAATGAATATTTGGTATTTTATTTGGGATATAAACTGTAAAAGGATGAGCACCAACTTGGGCAGCAGTGCCTGAAGTGAGCAGTTTGTATCCAGAGAGCATGTAGGCGTCTGCAAGATCAGGAGCTCCATGCAGATTCTTTCTTTCTTCAGTTTTATCCAGTGATAAGAGGAGGCATAGAATCACAGAAGAATCACAGAATAATTCAGGTTTGTGATACTTTTAAATTTCATCTCGTTCCAACCCCCTGCCATGGGCAGGGGCACCTTCCACTACCCCAGGTTGCTCCAAGCCCTGTCCAAGCTGGCCTTGAACACTTCAGGGATAGTGCAGCTACAGCTTCTCTGGACAGCCCCATTACTACAACCTCTGTGTACCTCTGCTTAATAGTGGATGAGGTTTTTTTGATGCCTGGATTCCTTTTTGTGTGGTTTTTTTTTAAATATCTGCCTGCTTTTTCAGCTTCTTCTGTCCTTTTACAGTGCTGCACTTGACACACATCTCCAGCAGCCAAGTGGGGTGTGTTGTCCCTATAGCCAGTCCCTGCAGGCACCAGGCTGTGGCTTCCATGCAGTTCTGGGTGCTCCTCCCTTCTTCCCAGGGCTCAGCCTGCTTTGTCACGATCTCCCAGCCCCATCAGCCCAGATGACAAGGGTCCAGATCTGTTGCTCTGATGGTAATGAGCACAAAGCCAGGTATATTCTGTGGAATTCAGCAGGGAACAGTGAAAAAGGAGATGATCAGGTGGAACAGTTGTGGATATGGTGGACCCATGCGTGCTGCTTGGTTTCCCAGTGGATCTGGAAGCAAATAATTAATTTAACTTGGGTCAGAGTCTTTGCTTTTCTCTGTCTAGCCCTGTCTTTTCCTTGCAGTTTTCCAGACTGCTTCAGTGCTTGTCCTTCACTTCCTTCACTTTTCCTTCTCTTCTTTTCATCTTCTTCAAACTCGTTGACTACATCATGTCAACTTACTGTGTAAGACCACTTGTATTCACGTTCTCCCTATCTCACGAAGTGCCTAGAAAGGATTTGCTATTACAATGGAGTCAAGATTTGGTTTTGTTATGATTTACTATGTTTTATTACGATCCTCGCTTTGCATTTTGCACTGATAGGAAGCTGTTCAAAAAGTGGAGTGCAGGCTTGCGGGTACAGAATGAGATTCTCTTCCTTAAGGAAATTTAATGCCACACTGGAAAGTCACATTCTCTCTTTATCTCCTTTAGATCCTGTTTGATAGGTAGTATTTGACTTTGGCACACACTGGCAGTTGCCACCTGTGGTATTTCTCACTTTCTCAGGAGGTTGGAGGAGGGAAGACCAGTCAAATCTGATCTGAGCTCAGTACCTTGAGCATATGAAGCATTGTGGCCCTGCAATTGTTATGAAATCATTCCCATCAAGTGTAATGAAATCATTCACTGATCTTTCTGAAGTCCCCAAATATGATACTCCACAAAAAGAAGCCCTAGGGGAAATTAAAATTCCATCTTTACAATGCAGTTTGAATACTGTGCAGTTAACATGCAATGGAGCTACATATTAAAGAGCAAGGAGAATTATATTGAATAGCTGCTTATTAATTGTGCATCCATTACTTTGATTTAAAAATACAGATTGATAAGGGTAAATGTACAATTTAATGAAGTTCTTTTAACACAGAGGGAGACTATGTGTTCCACCAGTAACACGTGTGATTAATCAACACCATCTAAGCCTTAAATCCATTGCCAAGTGTAGGAGCAGCATTGGAATAACCAGCAGGAGCAGCATAAATTGGTGTAAACCAGAACACAGGATGATTTCACAACTAATAACTGTCAGTTGTAGGTGTCACATAGAATTTAAAGTTCTTTTGAGTGTTCTTCACAGCCCTGGGAGGCTTGCATAGCAGTGGGCAGGCCTCTTGTGCCTGTTCCTTCAAGCCTGATGTCTTTTGTCCAGTTTTCATTCAGGTTGGATCCTCTCATGCCCATTACAGTCTCTCTTTTTTGGGTACCAGTACCTGCACCTCAGTCTTTCATTGCCAGGCTGCACCTCCATGCCATTGGTCTCACATTTGTCACTCCACACTGCCTCTTAGGATTTTTGCCTTCTCTTTCCTTCCCCAAAAGGTATCATTTGCCTTAACATATCACAGTACCTTTATCTCCCACCTGCTTATATAATCTTACTGTCCTTGCTCTGCCCTGCAGTTTCAGGTGTTTGCTCTTGTCACTTTGCTGAGCTGCTCCACATCTTCCAAATTGCAGCTTCTGGTTTCCCTTCTTTTCTGCAGCTTCCCATTCCACATCCCCCATCAGACAGATCAAAACAGGCTGATATTGCTGAGCCAAATGGCACTTTCCTGCCTGTAGACAGCAAAAAAATGTACCAAAACAGTGTATTTTGCCATGTTGAGTGTGGCTTTTTGGTATGGAGCATTTCTCTGCTCAGTCTCTTAGTACACAAAGATGAGACTGTCATTTACATCTATAGTTTCTGGAAATTTTGACTTGTGAGAAAAACAAGTGAGAATTTACATGATTTTTTGTGAACAGTGTATCTCACCATTTTCTGCAAGTGTGGCCATTCTCTCAGGTCTCTTTACCAGAGCTACATTGATTTAGAGAGTGAAACACATTGTAATTACCCATCTTCTCTCCCTCCCTGCATACTCCAGTCTACTGAAAAGGTGTTTTGCTAAAGGATTAGTAACTTCCCCACAGGAATACCAAGTGTTTCATCAAAACCAATAGGGGAAAAAAACCCTTCAGTATGTACATCCAAGCTTTTATACACATTATCATTTTCAAAGAAAGACTGGCAAGGATTTGAATAGAGTGTACAAAAAGCTGACTTACTCCCTGGCACAAAACATTATTATTGTATAGTCTCAGCCCAGTGTGAAATCAATATGGTAATACATGCTTTAATGATTTATTTCAGTTGTCTTACTTGGAAATCCAAGTTGGATTCAGTTGTTTTATTTATATGCTAGCACTTTGGACATCTTGGAGATAAAAGAAAAGCATTTCTTACTAGAGAGATGAGATAGTGTCACACCTTCTGCAAGTGATTTATTGGAGTTATTTGTTAAGAATGAAAAAGAGTTTTTATATTCTGTGTATGTTGTTTCCTCAGATGAGAGTTTGCCTAAAGGTCTGTATCAGTGGGTGGAAGGAGTTGTTGATATGCTGCTCTTTATATATGTATAGAACATTCTTTTGAATCACCTCAGTTTCCTTGAGAGATTGTGATGATTATTGTTTCAGGCATGTATATATTTCACTTTGAGAGAGGTTATTTAAAAACTTTAATCCTGTTTTCTTCTTGTTTACACAGAAGGTGAAAGAGCTTTACCATCAATACCAAAGTAAGTTTTGTGCTTTCTTTTCTTATATATTAAAAAAAATGTTTTGAAAAGTAGTGATGCTTTCAGAACTTTTTGCATGTGCCTAACTGTTACTTTGTCTTTTGGATTCCAGGACAAATAGCAGGTAGGGCCTAAAAACCTCACCAGGAGTATTAAACTAAAAGGATACCAGAAAGAAAATCTGAGGAAAAAAGTGCATAATGCATCCCTCATATTTGACAATAACAAAAGCAGGGTGTTTAGGAATAGACTTGCCTGAGATTTCTTTTGAGTCCCTGGGTAAATTTAATTATAGGAGTGATGCTGAACAGTTTGTGAATTGTGATTTCAATCTGTGGTCATATTTTTCCTAATTGTCCCCTTTTGGGCTTATGTCAAATACAGAAAATACTCTTTCTTGCTGCTATCATAAATCTGTCATGTCACCTTTTCTTAATAAAACTTCCATAATGGGGCCAGTTGAGGTTGGGATCTAGGTTCAGTGTAATAAAGAATAGCAGTTATTAATTTAAATATTCATACTGCATAGTAAATACCTCTTTATTGCTTTAAATATAGAAAAATTCTTCTCCAGTAATAATTGTGGATGCCTGGAAAAGACCAATCCTATGTCAGGCAAACAGAGATGCAATTTTTCCCTGGTTGGTTTTATGGTGATACTTTATGAAAGGTGTGCTGAGACAAGTTATCTGCATCTAATAATTCTTTCAAATTATGCTAAGACACCTCTCTGCATTTTTCTTCTTCCCAGACTTTAAAGGCAAGTAAGAATAAATTTTTGATTTAGCTCTGATTTAGATAATTCCATCTCATGTTGGTTAGTAGTTTCTAATGTAGGCAAGCCTTTAATTCATCCTGATGATTCTCTACTCTCCTGGTGTCAGTGGCTGGGTCTCCATCCTCTCTGGAAGTTGTCATGGTTGTCTCACCTTTCCATGGGCAGTTCCTTGTTGTGGCCTCCTAAACTCCAGTCTTTAAAGCAAGACACTTCTGGGTTTTTTTTCCCCTTTTTTGTAATCAAACTGTTCTCAGTGGCCACATGCACACATCAGCAGTGTCCTCCTTGCACTGTATCAGGGAGTGCCACCCCTGTCCAGTAGCACAAGGTAACTGCTGAGAGACCCAATGACATTTAGGGCTTGATGGTGTTTTACCTCCTCCTTTTTATTTTGAGACACAAGGGCAGTGCCTGCTTTGACTCAGTCACCTTGTTTCTTCCTTTTATTTCTGGAAGGAGTTCAGAGCTATTTTTATTACTTTCTTAACTACTGGATGGAGGATGGAATACAATTTGTTCCTGAATTAGTGATTACACACAGGTTCTGCTGCTGCTCTCACTATGAGGCAGCTTTCTCATGCTGTAGAAAGAGAGAACTTAAATTTCAGGGGAGAAAAATTGAGGGTGGAAGCAGTAAAATCATTAAATTTAGTGTGCACTCAAGAAACAGGAAAACTTCTATTTACTTAAATAGGCACAAGTGAGAAACACAGAATAACATTTGAATTACATAATTACTTTTTTATTTGTAAGGATTTCTGGGGTAAAATAAGGTTTGAAGGAAAAGATTTTTCTCATTTTTGGGGAAGTTTACCAAAACTAAATTTGTACACTTGAGTGTGTTTAACAAGAGCATCAAATGTACTCTTCAAGTTTAGCAGCAGAGCTTTTATCAAATAGACAAAATTACCAACCAACATCATCTTGCATCTGGGAAGATTTGCCTTTGCCAGATGAAATTCCTGATTTCTGAAGGCATGAAATGCAGTGCTCTCTTGACCATTTAAAATTTTGGTTATATGAATAAGTGATAAAAACTGAGAGTTTGGTAGAATTTCTGATCCATATGAACATTTATGTGTAACATAACATATACATAATATATACATAACATAATGAACATTTATGTGTAATGAGCAATACATTTATACATAATGAATCATATATAACATAGTGAACATTAAAACATAGCTACTTTTAAATGCAGTTGATTTTCTTCATTTAGTTGACATGTAAATTAATTCAAAATAGTCCAGGATAAATGATCTTAGAGACAGAAGCTCAGTTCATACTCCATTTCTCACAGATCACACAGAAAGTAGAAGCATAGGCACATCTTAAAAGTGTGCACAGTTTAGGTTTCATGTTTTCCTTCAAATTCACTCGGTTTCTGTGAATGGTGCTAATTAAAATCACTCTTGCTCCCCCGGATGGGATGAAGTGGTAGATTCCTCTGTGCCTTCTCTCCCCCTCTCATCCTGTGCCTGGGGGAGGTGGCTCAGCCCTGCTAATTACAGTAGGTGCCTGTTGGGATGAATTCCAGAGTTTGTGCCTGTGAAGAATGTACAGCATTCAGCGCTTCCAACCTCTGTTTTCCAGGCTGGCCAACAATGAGAAGCAAGGAGTGAGGTCTCACACAGTCTCTGTGTCAGGTAAGGCTCATCCAAACCCAGGACCTGAGTTCATTTCTGGAGCTGGCAGATGTGCAGGCAGCTTTTCCACTCACTGACTGCCCCAAACTGGAGCTCTGCTGCCTTCTTAAAGCAGTTTCTAAAGAGAAACTTTTATGCAACAGCCACATCTGTGCAGTTACTTCAAAGCCAGGCTGCTTGTCAGTGTTTCCACTTAACTTTGTGATGAAGTAGAACGTTGTCGGCTAGAACTGAAATTACCTGAGTATGTGCTAATTGTGAAGGAACAGCTTTGAAAAGGGAAAATAGGCAATTAAATATTAATCGTTGCTTTACAGAAAGGAGAAACTTAATAGCTGTTTTTCTGTAGCTGTTTAGATAAAAGCATTTAATTTTTGCTATTGAAAATGACAAGTTAATTGAAGGATGGGTAAGTGAGGTTATATGTGTTGTTTCGGTACCTTACAGACGTCTGAGATTTTTCTGAGTTACTGTGGAGTTTTTTTTTATGCATGAGAGAGAACATCTTTCTGTTACAGAATCTTAAATAATATTTAAGGATTGATTCAGTGTCTTAGTAGAAAATGTATTTCTAAATGGGTATACATAATACTTATTAAGGGGATTTTAATGCTGAAATGTTTTTATATTATGACAAATTCTTATAGATTTCTAATATTTGGGCACAAACTTGAGGAGCCAATACTTTGCCTCAGTGGATTTCCCACCTCTGACTTAGAGGGAGGCTTCAGCTTCTAACATTTACATGTGAACTTAGTGGCAAACACTCAAAACCCCACCGTATTTCATACAATAAGCAGGAAACATATGTAGACATTTGACTAATTTCCTACTTTTCAGATTCCTTTCCCCACCCTTACCCACTTTTAAAACGTGTTTGAGATTCACTCCTTGGCATAGGAAGCCCAAGGAAACAGACACTGAAGAATAGGTGAGAGGGTCTGGAGTTAAATGAGGATAAAGCTGAAGTGATGTAATAGAGCTTCACCAGTTCCTGTGGCCTCTCAAAGAGCAGCTCTTCTTCCTTCAGTGCCTGTCAAGCAAGCATGGTAGATCAGGTAGATAAGCATGAAGCATGGGTAGCATGTTCTCTTTTGATTCTTACCTGTGTGGCTCATTCTAGCTCATTTCAACTCTAAAAAAGTTGAAATTTCTGAAGTGATTAACATTGTGCTTTTAATTATTCCACCTACCCTCAAAAAGGCTTATCTTCAGGACGAAAACATCATACTGTCTGCAGCCTCAAATTTTCATTCCTTCAGTTTTTCTGAGAATGCTGATGATACTTTTAATAATAAAACCAGTAATATATGCTGACTTCAAGATCCTTTCTTGCTGTCACTCTGACTTGACAAATTTGGGTATCTTCTGCTGATGTTCTCTTGTGTTTCAGAGCACAAACACTTCTCTTTCAAAGCAGTATTTCGAAATTAGTGTAGGGAAATTAGTTGTAATACCCCAGCTCTGGCATTCAAGGCATCACCTGAAGGTGGATGAGGGGAAAATGAGAGCTTTGCTGTAGCACCACTGAAGAAGCAGAAGTTGCAGTGCTGGAGGTGAGCTGGTTTTTCAGGTGAATGTCAGGGACACTGAGCTGCAAAGCTGGTTCCTGTTAGCACTGCAGTAAAATTAAACCAGAAAATACCATCCTCATTCTTGCCAATACCAAAATGAAAACCAATTAACTATTAATTCTGGTGTTGTAGAAATGTTTTGTATCTTTCCACAATAAAATTATTGTGCCTGATGCTTTTTTATACCACGTTACAAACTGCTGGAAACACTGACAATGCTGGAATGGTTCAAGCCAGTGCATTTAATATTCAGTCTCAAGGGTTTGTTCTTCTTGTAATATAATGACACAGAACACATAAATACTTTTTTTGGTTTTGATTTTTTCCCCCCAAAGTTATTTGAAAGGCACTGAGCATGTCATCATGTGAAATTTGAACCAGAGGCAGATTGCTGAGATGAACTCACATGACAGGGCTTATTCCCAGGAGCTGCTTTCTGTAAGAATCTCTTGAATCCCCAAAGGAATCAGTTTGCTATAAATGAAGCAATACTTGATGTAGATGTGGAGAAGTGTCACTCCTGTTGTCAGATGGAACCGATCCATCAGTGTGAAACAAGGGAGGCACTGGCTGTGCACGATGCTCAGCTCAGCCCAGTCCCAGCTCAGCAGAGCCTCACAGCAGCCAGGGCAGAGCCAGCTCTGGGGGTGCTGCTGTGGAGTGTAGAACAGGAGCTTTTCTCTGGTGACATTGCAGTGGCTCAGAGCCAGAGGTTTCACATGAGATGAGCTTTTGTAACTGACTGACATCTGTAACTGCTCCATGCCTTGGATGGTTTAAATTGTAAATTAATTCTGCTGTTTGATTTCACTGACATTACTCTCCTTTGTTTAGACCTCTCCTGATGCTAAAGATAAATAGCAAAAATAAACAGATTCAGCAAAGAAATTAAGAAGTCAGGTATATTTATGGTATTAACACACTTAGTTTGAAAGGGAAGTTTCACAGTGAGTTCCTCACCACAGTTTGGGTAAACCAGCAATATCCAGACCCAGAGTGAAACGTGATTGGGTGGTCTGAAAGTTCAGGTATTTGTCCGAAGCTTTGCAGGTTTAAAAAGGAACCTGTTAGTGAAAGACACCTTGTCTTTTTGAAATATTTATTAACATGCCTTGGAATACTTCTTGTCTAGTGAAGTGAAAACTTGGTCTTTTCCAAGTGCTCCAGTATTCCAAAGCACACATAGAAGGTTTGTAAATCCTCTTGATTTCTTTTTTCCTCCTCTAAATAAAGGCCTTTTCAAACTAGTGAAGGACAAAATTGGTTTCAGGAATCCAAAGCAGCAAATTGCTGGATCTGGGAATCTGTGTGTCCCTGAACCAGGTTTCACCACACACCTTTTGCTGCTTCTGTTTCTTCTGGTGTTGTCTGTCTTATTTCCTCAAATTCTCTTCCTGCAGTGGATACTGTGTGCATCTGAGATGCCTGCCAGATTCCCTCCCTTTTAAAAAGCATAGTAATTTTATCCCTAAACATATTTGTGTGGGTATAACATTATAAATAAGCTAAATTAAATTAGTTGGATTTTAGATTTCTTTGCTAGTCATCTGATGTTTCAGCTGAAGTTGCTGTGATTCACCAGAAACAATGAATGTTTTAGCTAATAAGTAATTGCAGCTTTTTCTTTCTTCTTCCTCTACATCTGTCTTAACATTAAAAAAGCGTTCTTTGTACCTAGCCATGAGTGTAGACTCAGGAAAGGGTAAGGCTAAACTATTTTGTCTGTGCAAATAATGTATCAAGTTTTTAAGAAGAAGCACACCAGTTAACTCTAATTTTATTGACTATATTTCCACTGTTTGGCTTGGAGACACCTTATTAAAGTGCTCTGCTCTAGTCTAGAGGAACTTACTTTGGCCAGCAGTTTGTTTTTAAATAGCAAACATTAACCTTGGTAAGGTGATCCTATATTTCCAGAGACACATATTTCCAAAAATAATAACTTATCTGGTCAATTACATATTACAAAAAGTTCTTCATAAAATGAAATCAGTGCAGCAGTAGCTGCTTACTCCCTTTTTACATAAATTCCTTCTGACACAGTTCTTCGGTTTCTTCTGTCCCTTCTGTGCTTATGTAAATATGACTAGGAAGAATAAATATGCTTTTGCATCCCTTGGCTAATTGCTATGCCTCCTTTGCCCAAGAGAATTCATGATTTTTTTTAATCCTAGCTCAAATGCTACTTTCCATGCAGTGCCACAGAATATGACATTTCAGGCCTGTGTGTTTCAGTGAGTGTTGAACAAGCAGAGTATTGAACAAGTCTTGGCAGGTTCTTGGCAGTGCTGGGTTAATGGTTGGATTCAAGGATCTTAAGGGTCTTTATCAGCCTGAAGGCTCCTGCGATTCCAAGCAGTCCCTCCTGGCATTTGGATCTTCAGGTACTGTTGTAAAATGCTGTTGTCGTGGGGAGGGAGCTGTGAGTGGGCAGGTGGTAGGAAGGGAGAGATCAGCTCAGTAGGCAGCACAAGGAATGTGTCTGAAGGGGCTTTCTGGATGTCCCACAGGGTTGATCCTGGTTAAAGCAGGTGCTGATTTTACAGCTTTAGTATGGCTTACTTGGTGAAGGGAATTAAAAGGTCTCTGAAAATATGGTCCCTGTTTCAGCCAATAAAGAAAAGTGTTCAAGGCACTTGAGTAGCAAACCCCAGGACACACACCTTGAGGAGGGAAATAGGTATATTAAAGAGAAACTGAGGTGTTATCCTGTTGCCCAGCTGGTGCAGCTAATATCACTAACACAAAGAGCATTTTAAACTCAAAGGGGCATAGCTCTAAGTGTATCATGAAATGGTGTCAGGAGTTTTTAGTAATTCTGGTTGTGCCATTGCTTCTCTATCCCATGGTTTAGAGATATTCTGTAACATGCCCTGTGAACGAGAAATTTGATCTCTTGGAACAAGTTTTTGTATAGGAGCTGAAGGATTTTAGTATCCTGAAAGAGGGGCTTCTCAGCAAGTGTCCTGGTTCTGCTTTAAAACACATATTTATAACATAATACTGTTACACTTAAATCACACTGTGATTAACTCCTGATCATGGCAGCGAAGTGAGAGTTCTTCTCTAAGGTTTAAGGTCTCCTCCCCTGTTTGAGGGAGCTGCCAGTTTAGTAATGCCTTTCAGCTGAAATTTCAGTTTGAATGGAAAAAAAATACCCTGTTTGAAGGAGGTAAGCCTGATTTAAGTCAGATTTTATCATGCAGAAAAAAACCTCTGTGATATAGTTTGTGAGTAAAAGAGACTTTCAGGAGGTTTCCTATAGAGCAGAAGCCAAATGTGAAAACACAACAAACAGGAGAGGAAAAAAAATAATAAATTTGTTCACCTAATGTCAGTGTTCCAACCACTTCAAAGTGCTCTGAATGAAGGAGATGCTGGCATGTGAAAGGACCTGTCTGTCTTGGGGTGAGGCTGATCACCAGCAAAACTGTGAGCAGTGTGGAAAGAAATACAATTTTATTGAATCACTTCTGCTTGCAGAGCACAGTGCTAGCTCTGTGTCGTGATTCCTGTGCTCCAGATGAAGGTCTGCCCTGTGCCCTGGTCTGAAAGAGTTTCTTGTGTAGGACTTGTATATCTTAGTTCCTTTTGAGTCGGTGGGGAAAAAAGTGTCCTTCGCTTGAGGTTGAAAAATTGGCAATTTTTTAATGTCTATTTTGTCAAGACACTCGAAAAAGACAAAGCTGACAAGTGTTAAGTAAATTTTTAGATGAAAAATTGTATCTTGAGCACTTAGGACTGTGTCGCAGCTCAGCTGTGTTGTACTCACGGCTCACTTCTGAAAAGAAAGACTAAGAGTCTTGCCATAAATTACATAGTTATAAATTCAAATTAGGTAATTATTAAGTAATTTGAGGAATATAAAGACTTTGTTAGAGCTGTAGTTCTGCCATATGGTCACAGCACTGGGAGACGTTCAAGCTTAAGGTTTACTGCAGATTAATTTTACAAACCTTGAGCAAGTCATTAGTCTCCAGGTTCATGGAGGAGGGAGTTGCTTCTTAACTCACCCAGCTATTTCACTGATTAATAAGATAATACAGTTGAAAATGCCCTTAATGCTGATAAATTGCAGTATTTCAGATTCCTATCATAACTGAATAGACTGATGCTGTTGTTTTTTTCTACTTTAGCCTGACTAAAAGGCTTCTTTCCATGCATAAAAAAGACCAGAATGAATTGTGGTGACATTCTAAAGAGATTTCTTCCATATCAGTGTCCAGGAAGTTCCTGCATTGATTCCATCAGCCTATGGTGCTGGTTAAGGAGTTCTTACTCTCCTGTGCTCCTCCTTTGTGAGCCTTTCATTGGATTTGAGCAGACACTTGTGCTTTGCAAATAGTGTAGTATGAATGGAGAAATATTCCATGCAGGTTTGGGGGTTTGTTGTTTATGTAGAAAGGGATTTGCTGTGACAACCCCTTAGTGCTCATTTTAGTTCACAAGCTCAAAAATCAATAGATTTATTCTTTCTACAGTTTTTTTTTTTTTCCCAGGGTTTTTCCTCAGACTGGTTTAAGAACATACAGCCAAAGTAGAATGGGATATTATCAGGTTCAGCCTTCCAGTGTTTGCTCTCTGCTCATAGGAGCTCCAGTAGTAACTGCCATGTAAAAAAAGGGCAGTAAAAGCCTGGTCTCTTCCTTTCTAACATAATTATTGCATAGCAAGGGAATTTTTTTCCTTATTTTTGCTGCCCTTTTTTTTCCCCAAATAATTATAGTGAATACTGAGTAGAGGAACTAAATAAGTAAAGAAGTCCTGTGCAGTTTTCAGCAGCATTCTTGAGCACCAGTGATATCCTGGCCAGAAGCTGCTGTGGAATGGTGGAAATCTTCTTAGTAATACTAATTTCATTAAGGTATTTTCTAGACTTTTTGGGAAGTGTTGGAAGTTCTATTTTTTAAAATTTAAAATCAACTCATTCAAATCAACTTTATTTTGTAGCTAGACTTGCAGATCTGGTGAGTTTAAGACTTCTTCATTTAAAGCATCTTCTATTCAGTGTGGCAAAACAATTGAATGAACTTTAGACAGGAAATCATAAAGGCAGAATTTGAAGTGCAAGGGAAGAGTGGGACCATCACATCACAGGGCATCAGGGCATGCACATGAGGAATTAAAAACACCTTTGCCTTTGCAATGTGCCCCCCATTTGAAATAGGTTAGTCAGGTTTCGGTAGCTTCTGTCACCCACCTATCAGTGTGAGGGTGAGCAGCATTTCAGCACTTCAGGCTTAAATTAGCTCTGTAGCCTGAGCAGGCAGGTCAGGAGTTGAAACATCTCTTTCCTTCTAGATGGCTTACAGTGACTCTATACCTGTTCTTCTGTTTCAGTACAGTGTTGGGTTCCCTCATTCTCATGTCAACACCTTTTCAGTAGTCACTTAAACTAGCTGCAGTATTTTTTCCTTTCCTTTCATAGCATGTCTGAAGCTTTTTATGAGTGTTACCTGAGGTTTGTGCTAGAACAGCAGTGCTGAAAATTGTCTGTCATGTGATGTTAGGAAGAGAAGTCCCTTGGGAGTATCAAGGGGGAGAACTCAAACTGTTCCCCTTTAAATTGTATTGAACCAAGACAAACAGAAATACTGATACAATGACTTAGTCAAGAATTTTTCCCTCTCCTTGCACCTCTTTTCAGCATTGAATCTGAATAATCTTCTGTCTTTCTCTGTGATACGAGCTTTTTTCCGATAGATTAATGATTCCTGTTTGCTCAGTCGCCCAGCAGTTTTTATGATGGTAGTTTTTGTTGGTTGTTGAAGTTATTTTTTTTCAAATGTAATTCTCCTTTTCTACCCTTCCTGCACTCTTCCCACTACTGACTGGATCACTGTCCCAGTAGCTGCTCCTGTGGCACTGAGCTTCTCTTTTAACACCTGAACCCCCAGCCTGTGTAACTCCAGGTGGCTGGACCTCACTCTTGAGTTTCAGTTGTGAAGAGCTACCAGCAGCAGGATGCAAGTTTTTTATTTAGTTGTCTTTTTAAACCACTTCTCACATTTCATTGGAGAGAGGAAAAATGGGAAAGCAGAGAGGTAACAAGAGAAATAAAAGGAGCAGGTAATCTCAGGTGCTGAGTGTCATCTTGTGTCCTTCTTTCTCACCTCCTGGAATCAGTTGTGGCTTCTTTGTATTTTTTCCTACTCCAAAATTTCCCTCGTCGTGATAAACATTCCTGATTAGCACTTAGCTAAAAAAATGTGGTGAGGTGACTGGGAAAGGGGACAGTGAGGACAGTGCCATGGAGTGTTCACCCAGAGATCCTTGCAGAGCTAGAATATCCATTGGCAAGGCAGGTCTGTGCTGGGAATAAGATTCCAGTGGCAGATTGGAGATCATAAAATTTGTCAGTGCTAGAAAAACCATGTTTTTCCTTGTTCTGTGTAACCCTGCTATGTGAAATACTTCTTTTGTGTTGTTTTAAGGGTTCAGCTAGTCGATACATACAAGCTTAAGTCTGGTGACTTCCACTTAAACTGGAATATTGCTGTAACACGGTGTGACAGAACTTAGATGGGAACCTTGAAAAAGCAGGTTGCACTTCTAGGATAGACAATGTTCTTTGTGTTGTTAATGAATGGTGTTCATAGTTAACAAAAGCTGACTTTTTAATGGATTCTAGTCTCACTTTTAAAAACTGAAATATGAATTACTGTAGAAAGGAATTTGAAGGAAAATACCAAAAATGCTTTGGGGTTTCAGCAACCTTTGTATTTTCTTTTGAGTATACAGAATTGTAATGTAAACCTTTATGTTCGTTCGTTGTAGATGTTCTCTTCAGTCTCTTCTCTTTTATTTCCAAATAATTTGTTTCTGTTTTTTTTCTCTTTCCTTTTCTTGCCTCTTTGTAAAGGAGTCAATCACTGTCAGCATAAAGTAAAGAAAGCTAGACGCTTTCTGCCTTTCGTCTTCTGTGCCCATGAGTCGCCGCCCAAGGGTACTGCTCTGCTCTTTGTCTAGGCTGCCTTATTAACCCAAAAGCTGAATATACTAACTCAGTTACTGTTTGTAAACTACTTTAGCCTCCAGTAAACAGAGTTCCAAGAATAATTTTGTTATGTTTTACTCCTGTTGAATTGGATTTTTGTGCAGCGTCACCAGCTTGCCAGTCCCTGTTTTTATGGGGAACTTGTTTTCAAGCATCATATGCTACAGTGACAAATAAAATAAATTATTTTCTTTATTTAGTTACGCAGCCCTTGTCTGCCATCTTTTTTTTTTGTTAATATATTTTGACTTCATTCTTGGACCCCTGATGCAGCATGCTTATGGATGAAACAGAATAGCAACAATAAGCATCAGCTGAGATCACTTTGAATTAAACACGGAATACAGTGATGCTTTTGGCTGCGTACTGGTCCAGCACTGGTCTGGACCAGTTTGGCTTAATTAGGGGTAAGAAGAATTTCCTATTACCTATAACATCTGTCTGAAATACTTGCCTTAGCTCGTGCT
>VZTN01011144.1:34631-56036 GCA_013400515.1 Erpornis zantholeuca
AATATTCAATTTGCCTGAAAAGTGAACCTCTTGCTTCTCTGTGTGTGTAATATTGATGAGCCTTACTCTGGTTTCAGGGTTGGCTTGAGCTGAGGAACCATCCCATCCTTCACCCCACTCACTGTGACTTTGTCCCAGTCTGAGCCATTGCTCTAGAAATGATGCCAGGGAGCTGTAGGGATGTATCCATATGCTCCAGGGCAGATGGGAGAAAAGGGAGAGGGAATAATGGCTTTGCAGTGTGTGATCACCTCAAACCAACCACGAAAACTAGGTTTGAAATTACTCCGTTTTGAGAACCTCTCTTTGCATTTGGAGTTGGTGAGTAGACTCTGACAGCCTTGAAGTAAAAAATGAACCCACTGTTGTGGACTGGCTTTAAAACCCCTGGAAGAGTTGATCTGACCTTTAGGAAATTACCTGCACACACTGGAAGTTCTTTAGGGCAAGGGAAGGACCTTCTGATACGACTTGACACCATTTAAACCATTTTGAGAACACATGATGTAAAAGTTGCAAGTTTTAAACAGAGGAAGAAGTGCACTCTCACTTTTCTGATAATTCTGGGAAGTTGTTTCCAAAGCCTCTCCATGAAATCTCGATTCTTGACAGCAAAACTAATGGTGAATCTCCAGTAAACAAGGAAAATTGCAAGAAAAATGGGTGTGAGAGTGTGGCTTAAAAAGGTCTTTGTGCTCTAGAAGACTCAGTGGTAAATAACTCACCTGGCCTCACTGACAGTAGGGGGATGCTGCCCTGGAACATCATTGGTGTCTTCTGCCTGTTTGGCATAAAAAGTAGCAAACTGTTACTCACACTTTATTGAAAGTAAAGCAATTTAACTCTTTAATAATTTCTTCTTCTTACTGCAATGGAATTTGCTGTTAAAAAGATTCTAAATCAACAGTTTAGATGAGTCCCAATTGCAGAACTTGAACTTTTTTGATTACAAATGAATCTTCCTTTTCTTCTTTGTTGAGTGTATCTATGTGATGTAATACAATTGGCACTGAGGTCATTATCATACCATGAATTATGCATGAGCAAGTTTTAGTCATGCTGTGTTAAATGTGACCCAGCAATGCTGTACTTGGGGGTTGGGACATATCAGCCTTGATAAATTGGAGATGTTGTTCTGGAGAATTGTTTTCATCTGCTTTTCCCGAAACTCTTCAATTCCTCCTTTGCAGAGACTGATGACTATGCAGAGATTATAGATGAAGAAGACACTTACACAATGCCCTCAAGTAAGTGCTGTGGTTAACTTGGGAACTTTCCTATCCAAAAGCTTCTGTGGTTTAGCAGGGACTGAAATATTTCAACCTTATTTAATAAATATGCGAGGAAAATGTTCTGGTTTCCTGCTATCCGTGATTTCACTGTGAAATTCAGTTTTTGTCACAGAATGTGGATTTTTTTTTATTGTGATGCTGAACATAAGACTTAAAGATTGGATAAGATCTCTGTGATGAAAGCAAACAATGTGGCAAGCTCTGTGTATTGCTGTCTGACCGTATCTCTCCTTGCTCTGTGACAGACGTGGTGCTCTTCAATTCCATGAGAGAGGAAAACTCAAGTGTACCACATGCAATTTTGTTAAAGATGAAAGACTGCAGGAACAAAAACAAAAATTCAAAGTTCTGCTGAGTCTTCATCTTTGAAATAAAAACAGTGGTGCTGTAGCCACCACAAGGATTTTGTGTTGCAGCCTGTTTGAATTACGATACAAACTGTCAAGGCCAATTCATTTAATGTGAAAGTTCAATATTCTGATTTTAAAAGCTGCATCTGGGAAATTCCAGTTGCATTTGGGCAACCAAGGATTTCTCTGGAAGCAGACAATCCATTGATGCAGAATCCTGCCAAAACATCAGGTTTGGTCAGTGTGAGAGGGGAGGATGGTGCTGAGCTGGGGCCACATTTTGCTGAAGGACCATGAACTTACACAGATTTCTGAGCTCACCATGGAGCAGAATGTTTCATGATCACTTCAGTGTTCACAGTATCATTTCCACTACTGTGGAAAAATCTTTGAAAAGCAAGAATATATGTTTTGCAGAACATATATATATATTTGAACATCAGTATTTGAAAAGCAAGAATATATGTTTTCCAGAAATAAACAGAGCATTTTTACTGTCTGGCAGTTAAGTCACTATATGATTCTATTAACATCATTTCAGGATCAAAACACACTGTGATAAATGATATCCTTTATTTTTGTTAGCAGATTAACCTCGTGTAATTTATCTCCCTGTCCCCTGACCTTTTTATTTAAGTTCTCATGGAAGTAATTACTTGTGTGCCCAGCCCTGGGTGTGCTGAACACTTAAATATGGCTCCAATGCAAAACCCATGAGATGGGCTGTGGAGGGAAATTCATTAAATGCTTTGCTGGATTGAAGGGGACTCAAGTGTTCAGCTCCCAAAGGACTGAGTCACTAAAGATCACAAGAACAGACCTGTGACTTCTGCTAATGTAAACTTATAATTGCATCAGTATATTTCTTCTTTATTTTTTTTTAATGTTAAAAATGTTTGTCCTGTTTTGATTTTAAGCTCTATCTAAGTAAGCATTTGATTTTTCTCTTAATTGCACTGCAGAAAGCTATGGAATAGATGAAGGTAACAGGAGACCCTTTACCCATCCCTGTATGCTTGCAGTTTGGAATGATGTGGAATTTTTAAGCTTACTATTCACTTTCATTTAATAAACATTATTTATTTATAGTTAAACCAGTTAGCTTTGGGATTTTAAAGAGGAAAATGCAGTACTTAAAGAGATGAAAAGGGCATTTATCACCTTGTTAGCCAGCTCTAGATGACATTACTTCTGTAGTGTTAATGATGTCAAAGTTACAAAGTTCTAAGCTGGTTGGTTACATTTTTTTCTCTGAATGATACAAGTGGAGGTGAAAACATATACTGTGCATGCTTTTCTGCTATTCCTGAAATATTTTTCCATGTCTGCTAGAAAGTAAATTGCAAATGAAATAATTCAATTGCAATTGATAAAATGTTTTGCTGAAGTACTGAGCCATTTTTATCAGTAATATCCTCAGCCTATTAAACCATGACGTTAACAAAATTGCATAAGGCCACCAAACATCTCAATTCTACTTCAGTTGCACACTGTCAGAGCTGCAGTGCACTCAGAATTTTGCTCTTTCATTTTATCTTTATTTACCATGCTCTTGTTCCTGTATTTTTTTTCTTGCAGTTACCTCTTTAAAAGTTCTCTGGGCTCTTTGATGGTTCCAAAATCTAAAATACCACACGGTGGAGTTCTCTTAAACAGCCCAAGGGATGTGTGCTGAGGCTGTGTTTAACATCATTGGTGTTGCCCTAAACTGTTTGTGTGCTTTGCCTTTCACCAGCTGTAATTAAAAGGGATTTAACTATGTTTATTGCACTGAAGTAAGTGCACAGTTAATTTAACAATGTAGATTTCACAATTCTTTTCCCGTTGCTTTGGTTGGAACTTTTGAGGTTTGAGAGGTCTCCACTGTGTGTGTGCAGCATCTCTATAGGTTGGTGTGCAGCAAGTGTTAATCTTAGTTATTCATATGTGAGACCTTTGAGTGACTTACTTTGAGTTTTGTGTCTTGTGGATTATTTCCTTGCCCTTCAGCAGAAACTTAATATTTCAAGTGCGTTATATTCTTGTAGCCAGAGATTATGAAATTCAAAGGGAGAGGATTGAGCTGGGGCGCTGCATTGGGGAAGGACAGTTTGGAGATGTGCACCAAGGACTTTACATGAGCCCGGTAAGCTTCACTTCTCAAACAAAAATAAATAATAAAACTTTTCTAGGTACAAAAAAATAAGTGTATTCCGTAGAGGTCTTGGTCTCAGTCTTCCAGAACGAATAAAAACTTGCTCCAGTGGCAATCTCACCATCTCTCTCACAACAAAGCCTAATAAAGTTCCTCTGTTTTTCTGAAATAAAATACAAAATACTTGGACACTGATCCAGCAAAATCCTGATGCACAAGAATCACCTCGGTGAAACCAGGGAGGTTGGCAGGACTTGTGTAATTCAGGATGGTGTTTATGAGTTTTTCTAGAAAGACTTAAGTTTCAGTTTAAATAGATCAAAGAGTTTGTGTAAAAGGGCAAGAGAAAGCTGCAAAAAATAGTTAATTTCAACAGATTTCAAGCTTATAATAAAATAAATATATGATTGTAAAATGAAGATTTATTTCATGTTAGAAAAATATTGCTAGAATTTTCGATAGATTGTACAGGAGTTCTTGTAGACAATAATCTTAATTCTAACTTCAGGAACAGCTGGTTAGGGTCCTGGGCTTGATGGGTTAAATAAATCTTCAGTGCAATATTTAAGTAAATAAGGATAAATGTTTTGTTTCAGACAAGTTTGAATTCTGGTCTGATACCCTTATTTAGAAAGCATGTCTGATATACTTTGCATTGAGAGAGATTCTTATTTTTAATTTAATTCTGTCCAAGTTAACATGAGTACCAAGGAGTAATGTTTCACTCACTTGGGGCATGGTGGATAAATCTAGAGCTCTGTAAAACTAATTAAAGTCCCTTTTCTTAGGGACTGTTGCTTTGAAAATGTTTGCTGTCTCTATTCTTTTTTGTGAATTGGAAAACAGATTTTATTCAGGCATCATGTGCTGACATTTTTAAAGAACAGCCTGTTGATTTCTATTATTGATAAAAATTTACTACATTTAAGACACTGGAATATGTGAAGGTGAAACAGAACAGTGATGTCATTAAAATTTTATGTTCTGGTCACAGAGTGTCACTTCAGCTGTGAGGAGAAATCTTACAATCAATGTAAAATTAGTTCCAATAGCATGGTAGTGTTTCCATGTATATGTTCATCTTGACTGCGAGAATATAGGGAGTATTCCATGCCTCTTGTTCTGCTGGCTCAAAGCTCAATCTCAAAAATTCCATTTATCCCTGTTCACTGCCCTTGTAAAGTTCTGATTCTAGTGACTGTGCAGCATCCACCTCTCCTGGAATGCTGCTTTCTCCCAGGTATTCCTGAAGGATTGCAGCCAGGCTGTAAGTGTAGGATACTGAATGGGAAATGGCCATATAGATACAGGATTCTGTTGCTCAGCTGTAAGCAATCCCAGTAAGATTGTCTTTAAAGGCTGATTAACTGTGGAATTAATCCTCAAGTGTTATTTAAAACACCATTTGCTGCTCAGTACAGAAAATGTGGCTAGTCTGATAAATCCTCACTGGTTTGTGTCCTTATCCAAAACCAAAAGATCAACAAAACCCCAGTATCAGGCCTTTTCCAATGTTTATTTTGCAAAATGTCTTTGCTGGTTGCAGACACTGAGATTCTTCTTTTTGATGCTCCTGTTGGTTAAAGGATATTTTAAAAGCTTGATGTGTAACACCAGGAGAGGGATGGGTCTGGCAGGCATCCAGAGGTTTCATCCCTGGACTGATTGTTTCATAAGGGAATAAAATCATGATTTACCATCAGCTTTTTTAGTTAGTTCATGGGCATTTGATGTGTGAGAAAAGGATTTAATCAATGTTCTCCTGCAAAGTCAACTTGAAGATCTCTTTTGTGAGCAACTTTGAAAATAAGACATTTAGCCTGCAAAATATAAATACTATTCTAATTCTGCCAATGTTTGTCTGTAGATAGATTGGAAACAGAGCAAGCATGAGCAGGCATAGAACATAACTCTGAATCTTCATCTTCTACTGGCCTTTAAAGTTGGATGAGGGTACTGAACAAGCCTATACCTAATGTGGAAGCTTGGTTTTTAAATACATCAGCTGCTCTCAACCCATCCAGCCCTTCCCATTTTTCAGGATTCAGAGGATGAGAAATCAGATGGGAAAATCCATTTGATTTTAAATACATGTTGTTCTGTTCAGCTTGGTTTTAAAGCCTTGATCTAACTGATTATGAAGATAATATGTAAAAATCTTTGTTTTACTTTCCTTTGTAGTTTGAGTTCACAGTTACAGCCAGTCTTTCCTCTGAGAGAGCCACAAAAAGTCCTTAATTTGGCTTCCTGGGTTTCTTGCTTCTATAAGCCAAGTGTAGTTTTTAGCCATTATCTCCTCTTTTCCTATAGTTTTGCTAAATATTGTCAGGATTTTACCATCCTCGCTAACACAAAAAAGTTTACAGTACTATTCAGTTAAACTTAACATCTTTTGTCATAATTTTACCACAATTTAACATGGTTTAAAACAGATAAAATATTTCCAAGACACATCAGATGTAAATGTTGTGTGCAAGGTGTCTTGATTACAATGGTGTTTTAACACTGAAGCTTTCAACATGTAATTTCTCAACTAGAGGTATTGTATTTAATAGAAAGTTTTTCCAAATTTTGCCAGAATTTTGAAAGACTGTTTTTAGTGGGCTGTGTTTGGTGGGTTGTATTCAGCTATTTCTCAATAATGTCTTCCAGGAAAATCCAGCTATGGCTGTTGCAATCAAAACATGTAAAAACTGCACTTCAGACAGTGTTAGAGAAAAATTCTTACAAGAAGCCTGTGAGTATTAAATTACTTCTTTTGGGATCACTTTTGTAACTGCTCCTTGCAAAGACTGTGGCCACCTGTGCCAGAAGCTTCTTACACTGATCTAAATATTTTATTTATATATAGCCTGATGTTTTCCCCTCATACAATATGTGCCAGGGGACTGCTTTATGTCCTTGCATTGCTGCCCATGTACAGGATTAGATGTGAGCTCTTTGATTTTCCAAATTGAGTGGTGATGTCTGACCCTTGTAGGGCTTTAGCACCAGTTGTGGAACATGAGATCTGATCCTTTATTTCCTTCCTTTTTCATTAATGAATTTAAAGACACAGCAGTTTCTCCAGTTTATTGCTTTGTAAGGTCAGGTAGTTGTCTTTGTAGAAATGTTGTGTCAAAGAGTGATCTGCTTTGAAAATTCAGAATTAAAATCTGTGCTAGAATAGACCATTTTTCTAAATAATTGCCCACAAATATTACATTCCCCAAATAGTACATATGGAGGAGGGCTTTTTGTTGAGCTGAATAGGAACAGAAACTTTTGTAATAATATTAACATTACTGATTCCTCTATTGTTTGGTTTTGCTAGCAAATTAAGATATGGCACTCAGGCCTTCATTTTTGTCTTATTATCCCCTGTTACTGTATGCCTCTAAATGTTTTAAAGGTACTGTAGTTTATCAATAAAGTAATTGGTTGTGGTCAGATGTTACAGTATATTTTATTCACTATTCCTTTATTCAAGGATTTTTTTCAACTTGTTCAGATCTGTGTTCATAGTTAATGATTCTTACTTTTGAATGTCCGAGTTTTTGTAAATTAGTGTAAATTTTTCCACTGCATTTCTGTCTGTTGAAACAGTAAATACCATTGCTTACAGTAACAACTCAGCAGTCACAGGTAGGCTGCTGTCTCCTAGCAATGTAGAAAATAATTGCTCATTGAATGCTCCTTATTATGCTTCAAGACACGTTAGGAAATGCCACTGTAATCAACATGTAAATAGTACTTTTCAATTCTGATTTATTAATTTTACCATTTCTTCTTCCTCTTTTTCATTCTAATTCCCATTCTAATTCCTAATTCTAATTTGTCTTGTGTTCAGATTGCAAGCTTGCTCAGAACAGTTGGTTACTTCACTGAATTAATAAATTTGTTTCCTAGCATTTTAATTTTAGGAATGTTAAGATATTTTGAGGTTTGCCTGTGGTGGAGTTTTCAACATTGAAAAGATTTAGCAGCTGTTATTGCCTGTATGACATTTCACCCTGTTATTTATTCCCTTTTATTAATGTTTTAAGCTATGTCAATGATAGGAATGTTTGCTTTATCGCTTTTCCCCCTGTATTATTCATAACATTAATATTTTAAAGAATATATCAAGTTTGCCCATGAAGATTCTTTGCAGGAAGAGATGTTACTAAACCATTACACCTTTTGGCCTTACAAACAAGATTGTCCAAGAATTTTTGTTGGAGTTGCTGTATAGCCTTGTGCTGAAGTAGAATTCACAGCTCATCAGAACAGAAATCCAGAAACACCTTCTAGTTTTTAGCTTGTGGTTAGTTCAAATTTAAAGCAGAAGACAATGGGTTTTATTCTTGTGTAACTTGAGGCAGACTGAAGCAGACTTTGCAGCTTGGTAATTGCTGTGTATTTCTGCTGACACTACAAACTGCAAGTGTAGAAGAGAAGCTGCTGGAGGGTCACACAAAGGATGTTTGTCAACACTAAAGGATGTTTGTGCTGTGCCTGTGTTGGAAGAGATTCTGCCCCTCTGCTCCTCTCTGCTGAGACCCCACCTGCAGAGCTGCATCCAGCCCTGGGGTCCCAGCACAGGAAGGACCTGGAGCTGTTGGAACAAGTCCAGAGGAGTCCACAGAGATTGCCCAAGGGCTGAAGCACCTCTGCTGTGGAGCCAGGCTGGGAGAGTTGGGGTGTTCAGAGAGAAGAGGAAGCTCTGAGGAGACCTTGGAGCACCTTCTAGTGCCTAAAGAATGCCTGCATGAAAGATGGGGAGGGACTCTTTATCAGGAAAGGCAGGGATAGGACAAAGGGTGATGGATTTACCTGAAACAGGTCAAGTTTAGATTAGATTTTCAGATAGATTCTTTGAGGGTGGTGAGGCCCTGGCACAGGCTGCCCAGAAAAGTTGTGGCTGCCCCATCCTGGAGGGGTTCAATATCAGACTGGATGGGGCTTGGAGCAAGCAAGCTGGAAGGTGTCTGCCCAAGGCAGGGGAATTAGAACTGACTGATCCTGATGGTCCCTTCCAACCCAAACCATTGTGTAATTCTGTGATTCATATGTCATACTACATAAAACATACTGTGACTGCTCTGCCGGGACTAAAATTAACTCAGTGGAAAATCAAATGATGTAATAATTAAATAAGATTTTTGTCTATGTCATAATCTGGCAGACATGTTTTTTCCAGTAATTGAATTATACAGACTGTTTATTCCTACCTCCTCTTCCAGTAGAAAAGCACAGAATAACCAGTTGTGTGGTTTGATAGGGTATTTTATTCACTTAAGTTAGAGGCAGAGCCTGACCAGACTGGCACCTTTCACAGCAGTTGGCATTTTTGTGAGTGGAGAACAGCACATCTCAAACAATCAGTGTTTCCTGCTGCCCTCAGCACATGGAATGACCAGACATTACTGCTTGCAACAGTTGTTTGAAGTCCTGCGATTCTATTTTCTGGCCATGGGCTAAATGCTTCTTAACCAACAGCTTTATTTTTATTTTTAAAAACGGTTTTATGTAACACACTGAATTCTGTGATTTCCTTATAGTAACAATGCGTCAGTTTGATCACCCTCACATTGTGAAGCTCATTGGGGTTATTACAGAAAACCCAGTCTGGATAATCATGGAGCTCTGTACGCTTGGAGAGGTATGAGAAATCCCTGTGCAGCTCTGATCTCCTCCCTTTTAGCTCACTGAAAAGGCTGAAAAAACACTTCACAATACAAACACATGCTATTGAGCATGATATCATACTCCTTTGCAGAGTTATGGACTCAGAAACAGGAATGGCAGCTTTCGACCTTCTCTTCCACCGGGAGAACTGCATCACCTCATTCCAGAGTGATTTAGTCAGTTTTCAGAGCATTCAATTGCAGTTCCAGAGTGAGAGCATGACCTCTGTCAGGATGATGATAATGTGATAATCAGTTAAACAGCATTTGCAAACATACCTTCCAGAAGTGAAACTGTACATCTTTTATTCTTCCTCAGTAAATCTGCATTTTCCCTTGAAACACTGAATTTCTTACCTTGTTCTTTTTATTTTCTTGTAGAGTATTTGCAGCAGAGGCCCTAGATAAGATGACTTCCCTCATTATTATGTTTTTTGCATGAATGCTTTAAAGAAAAGTAGATCTTACTTTTTATAGTCTACTAGTTCTCTTTGGGCCACACATTTCTGAAAATGTGAGCTGCTGTGATATTTCACACAGCATTGTGTGATTGTCATTGCAATTATCAAATTAAAAAAAAAAAAAAAAAGCAGGGGTGGGCAGAACAACCTGTAGTGGAGAAGCCATTTTCTGTCAATAGATTTCCTTTCCAGTGCCCAAATCACTTTTCAAAGCCTTGTTTTGATAAGGACACGCTAGTGCTACCTTCCAGTAAGTCCTGCCTGCCTTACACTGTGAATATAGCTTACAAATATTCTGCAGTGATACTGGCTACTCTGAGCTAAATACAGTTGTTTTAATACATGTAGGTTAAAATTAATTATTAAAATTAATGCTTTTATGACAATACTGATCAATCTGTGTTTGGCTTGGCCAGGTTCTGTTTAGTTCTGGATTGATTTAGGCCATAAATGGAGGCGACATTAAGGGGTAGAACAAACAAAAACTCCAGGAATGCTTCACTCTGGAACAGCAACAGCAGATGCTTTTCAAAAGGAGACCGAAAGGAATGCACAAAATTACCAGTTATTTTTTTAGTTTAACAGTTTTCATGTAGAAAAGTGCTTGAATTCTAATGCAGAGTCACAATTCTTCATGGGAAGTGGTTTGCTTTTCCTCATCCAGCCTTTAAGGGAAGGAAGTCAGTCTCATTGATACTCATGTAAACTTCACAATTTGAAGTATGCCTTTTTCAAATATGTTATTTTTTTGTCCTAATATCTTTCTGTTTTGTCCTCCTTGGTGCAAAAGTTGAGGTCATTTTTGCAAGTAAGGAAGTACAGCTTGGACCTGGCCTCTCTGATACTCTACGCTTACCAGCTTAGCACAGCTCTTGCCTACTTAGAGAGCAAAAGATTTGTACATAGGTAAGATTTCCTATATATATATATATATGTATATATATCTGTATTTTTATGTCACTGCTTAAAATTTTAGGGTGTGTCATTTTTGTAGAGGTTTCCACTAAAATTACACCCTTTTCAAGGGTGACACCTGCTGGTTGACTCCTGGATTGACTTGGAGCTGGTACCGGATTTCAATCTGAATTGTTTTCAGTTGTTGTTTGTGGTTACAGTATTTTTTCAAGCTATGAGTCAACTGTAATCTTTCAAATATAGGAAAGCAAAACAAGGGCAGATGGCTTCTTAAGTAAAGATGAGGGGAAGTAAAATATTTATAAAATAGAACTACTTGCTTAACCAGAAAATGAACCTAAATTTCCTCCACGGTGTGTTTTGAATTTTATTCTCTTTAATGTGAATATGATTTTCTAGGGAGAAGAGACTGGCTTCAGCCTCTTCCTGTATGCAATTAAGAGTTCACAGCACTCTGGTTACTAAGTACAGTTAAATTTGAACTTAAGCAATTTATTTGTGTTTAAATACTTGCTGTCTAATTCTGTATATGTGTTATGATAATGTATATGCAAACACTTACATATAAAGTAATAGCTTTGCATTTTTATGTAGATATTTCTACTAAAACATTGTAAATAACAATGGGGGACAAAAAGAGGGTCGGGGAGGACCTTATTGTTCACTACAGTGAGAATTTGAGCTCCTTATTAGAAAACCTCATACAGGACTGAGCTCTGAGTTCCTTACCTTTGCAGGGCAGGAGGTAAATTTTCTTGAGGTGATGATACTTCACCACTTTATGTTTTAAAGTTACTAGAAATACTGTCTCTTCTGTTTGGCAGGGATATTGCTGCTAGAAATGTGCTGGTATCTACCACTGACTGTGTGAAATTGGGTGACTTTGGTTTATCCCGATACATGGAAGACAGTACTTACTACAAAGGTGAGGTGACCCTCTGGACCCTTCTTGCAGGCCAGTGAGAACACAGTTGTTTCTCACTTTGTTGAGGAATTGACCAGGTTGCCTTGGTCTAGCTGTTGCATTTGTATAAAAAGGCAAGTTACTCAACAGTTTAGTAATGGCCATAGAGTCCTACGTGTGCCTAAGAAGAAGGATCACAAGGTGTGATTTAAGCTGCATAAAGTAGCAAATTCACACATAGGTACAGATAAATGTTGAGTTTGTGTTGTCTTTGTATGCTGCATATTTCACATGCCACTAGACTAGGGAGATATGGTACAAAACTGCCTTTAAGCCTACTTTTTGCCCCATTTTGGTTGGAATACTGAGCTTTTGGTATCTCCAGCAGCTGAGAGATGTCCTGCAGTGCCTGATAGCAGGAGAATAGAGATTGCATGTTGGGTACCAAACAGTAGCATTCCAAAGCTGGTCTATATTACTGAACCATGAGTACATAAATCTCATTTTTAATACTTTTCTGGTTTCATATATTTTAAATTATCCATTATCTGTCCCATTGCACTCTGTTATGTTTCCTCGTTTCATTTGTCTCACTCTGCTGAGCTGCATTTTATCTTTATAATTGCTAAGACGGAAAATAATTTTGATGTGATCATTTCTTGGTGTGTTTTGGGGTTTATTATTGGGGTCTTTTAGGGGAGTTTTGGGGAATTATTACTATGATTTTGAGTTTTGTTGGCTCATATCTGCATTTCAAGTTAAGCCAAACAGCCTTGTATACTGATATTTTAAGTGCTTCACTTGAGATTGGTTTTGCCTATGAATTACTTCATTGGGAACAAGATCTGGTTTTGAGCTCTGTAGTGGGGATCACAGCCTGCCATTTCTTGCCTTCCCTGTAGCTTCCAAAGGAAAATTACCCATCAAGTGGATGGCTCCAGAGTCAATCAATTTCCGACGGTTTACCTCAGCTAGTGATGTGTGGATGTTTGGTAAGTGAACTCCAAATGGGGAGGGTTCTTTGTGTCCTCTTGGAACTCAGTGTTTCATTTTAACTTCTGTAAATTAATAATTTCCAAATATTTGTCACAGTTTTTGCTGTACATTCTGAAAATCCAGTTTCTTGCAGCGTGTTTTCCATATCTGTATGTTTCTTTCCTTTTCCTGCTCAATAAGCCTGAATTTTCATGGGCATTTTTGCCTCTAGTAAGAAGCTGGCAGAAATGAAGGTACAAGGAAATTAGCTCATAATTATAAGAGAGATTATTTTCATCTGTTGGTTTCGGTTTTGCTTATGGTTTTTTGTGTTATACTATTGTCATTTGTTGTTTTTTCTGTTACATTTTGACTTTTTCTTTGTGTTCGTACACATTTCCTTGCTTGATACGCAGATCATCCTATGAGATACCAAATTTCCAGACCCTTAATGCTATATTCCCACTTAACTTGTCTGTTATAGCTCCTGGCCTCCTACAAAACATAACCAGAAGCTCATTAAATATGAGGGTAAATAGACATATCCTGAAATCCCAATCTTTTTTCCCAAATATACAGCATTTTATATGAATCTGATGAGCAGTGCTCAAGCTGGTGCTGACTTCTGGCCTGTACAGACAGAACATAAGTTGTGTTAAGGAGTAAAGGTGATGAGACTTGGAATAAGTGCAAGTCAAGTAACAGTTCTCTCTCTTTACAAATTAAAATTTGAATATTTTTAAATGAAAGGTTTATAATAGCTTGAAAAAAATTCTAGTAGTGTCAGAGTTAGAAAAATGAAGCCTGTGGAACATTCTGGCCAATCCTAAACTGACAGACCATGTTTCCCTTTGTGCTTTTAATGCAGTTTCAATAGAAACTGGTTTATTACATGTTTTCAGCACAAAAATGTGGATCAATGCCAGTGCTAAAACACCCTCAAAGTGAAAATACACTCCACATGTCGAAACAAGCCACTTTGGAAGGAGTCAGAGAGAAGAGCAAACACATCTTACCTCATAAGAAAGGCAATTTGAATATGAGCAAGCAGTGATTTAGGGCAGGTGGAAGGCAGTGTGAATGCAGGCTGTGTGAGCCAGCTGTGGGTCACTCTGCCTCATCCATAGGTGAGGCTGGTGCTGTGTGTGTGATCCTGCTGCAGTCACTCCTCTGCTACAGGTAAGTTCAAAATGATTCCTTAGCTATGTATTTTGGAAGAAATTGCATTATTAGTACAAAATTGGGGTTTGTTTCTCTTTTAACAGGTCTCATTGTTTGTTCACAGTGAAGAAAACGTGGTTTTGTGTGTGTTCCTCAGGTGTGTGTATGTGGGAGATCCTCATGCACGGGGTAAAGCCCTTCCAGGGAGTGAAGAACAATGATGTGATTGGGCGGATCGAGAACGGTGAGCGGCTCCCAATGCCTCCAAACTGCCCTCCCACCCTCTACAGCCTTATGACCAAGTGCTGGGCCTACGACCCCAGCAGGAGACCCAGGTTTACTGAACTTAAAGCACAACTCAGGTAGGGTTTGATTTCTGAGAGGTCATTTCCTTTGTTCAGAAATACTTATTTTTGCTTTATCTTCTGTTACAGTTTTGGTTCTGTGGAAAATGCGAGGCACGGTGTGTTGAGTTTTTATCTTCAGAAGGCCAGGTTGTTGCTGGTCCTTGGGAAAACTGGGCCTTATCTGGTAGAGAAAATGAGATTAGGCAATAAATTCAAATAACTGGAAATATGAATCACCTCCTTTCTCTCCCAAGAAAAGCTCCACGTTTTACTAGTGATTTGTTTATAATTTTGGCTACAATCCTTGGGGAGGTAGTTAGAAAGAATTTAGAATGAGTATCTAAACAAACATGCTATGGGCTTCTGGAGTAGAGATGTATCTTTACTTAAATAAATGAAGCATCAGGTGAGTGCTGTTGAGATTTTCATGCCATGTAGCACAGTTCTGCATACACACAGCTGTCCCAGGGCAGTTGCAGAGCCTGCAGTGTAATGCAGCATTGCTGACAGAAATTCCTTTGCCCTTTGTAAACCAGGATATAGACTGCCCTGTGTTTATCTTGGAATGAGAGAGAGGACACACCTTGGGGACCAGTCTAAATTCACACCTTAGTTTATTCTGCAGCAATATATTCCAGTGTCCATATCACCATTTCACCAGACCCAAATGGGAGTAATATTTAAACTTTGAAATATCACTGAGGTAATGTGCAGGCACATTTGATATTTGTGACCTAATTGGGTCACAAATGTTGTGACTTTTGGATTTCATGACTGCTCAGGATGTGTTTTTCATTAGTCAGTACAAACTTTGAGTAACATAGGTTTTGCACACTGACAGTCCACACTGGGATTTGTTGTAATTCATTGCTAAATTCTTCGGTCTTGCTTCAAAGCTGTGGTTTGTGGCATGTTTTATTCTCATAATATCATTTTTTTTTGCTTTCACTGAATGTTCACGGTTCAAGATAATTCACTGTTGGTTAAAATGAGGGACAATTTGAATATAATTATGATGCTGTTTCAGAGCTGCTGTATAGAGAACTTAGAGACTTGAAAGGTCTTTCCTATTTCTTAAAATTTCATACAGTTCCACCATGTCTTACTCTGGTAACTCCTGTTTAGACTAATAATTTGTAGAACTAAGGGAAGACAACCCTTCTCACAGATAACTTCCCATCCTCTTGACTGTGTGAAGTTAGCACACAGGGAGGAATGCCAGGGCTGGATAGGGTTTGCAAGGAAAAGATGTGGCACAGTCATGTGATTTGGGTAATAGGTGGAAACTGGTAATTCACTTGCTTTTTCTCTTTTTTTTTTACTCTGAAAGTACAGGATGATTGATAATTTGCAGCCAGGTTGTACTGGTAACTTAAAGCTGGTTGGCACAGATGAGAATGAAGCCCTACAAAATGTGACTGGAAGATGGCTGTGGTGTGTAACCACAAGCAGGGAGAGTATCTCACCAGGAAGGAAAGAGGATGAGTAAACCCAGAGTGTGCCCAAGAGCCTGGCTGTCCTCAGAACCAGCACTCAGGGCATGCAGCAAGGCAGGGTCTCGTTGGTTACACATCAAAATGTTTCCCAGTGTGCGTGGGTGAGCTCTGAAACAGGTCACCCAGAAAGACTCTGGAATTTCCATGCTGGCAGTTGTTCAAATTTTGATTGGAAAAGGCTCAGAGCAGCTGGCCCTTGCTGTGCAGGGAGCCCAGCTTCACCAGGAGACTGGACTGGAGACCTCCAGGCATCCGTTCTATCTCATTCTACATGAAAAATGCACCCACTGTGGAGGGTGTTTGCTCCTCTGATCATGCTGGGAGATTTGAGGCATTTTTTAGAGGGTAACCTCTCTCCTGCAACCCTAAAATCCTGTTTTTACTCTGTTCCCACAAAAAAAGGGAGCTTTCTGCCCCTCCAAACTGGTGACCTTTATCTCCCGTGGTTGTCCTTAGGGCTGCTTTGTGCTGCTCCAGACAGAGTCAGCCTCTTGATGGAAAGGTTGCCAATTCCCTGATGCTGGTGCAGTCTCAGGCAGCTCGGGAAGATTGGATTTCAAAACTCAAATTCCCATGAACTTGCAAAATCAAGCCATTTCCCTGGTGGCCTTTCCCTGTGGTGTTGCTGCTGCTCATTCTGGATGCTGTCCAGAGTAGTCTCTTCAAGCTGAGAGCAGACTGGATGTTTGCTTGGAGCCAGATACAGCAGTACAGCATTCATTCCTCTCTGGTTTAATGAAAAAAACTCCATGGCTTTGGGAAAAATCATCTGCATCTGGAATAGCACTGATGGGAGCATAAGCATTTCATGTGCTCTCTGTTATTTGATGCTTTTCCTGTTTCATAGTAACAGCTGCTTTGCCCAAACTGTATTTGCAGCTGAATGTGCAAGGCAAAGGTGCTGATTGCTGCACAATTTATGTACTGTTATTTGTTGCTACATATGAATTTAAGTACTGTTATTAGGGTAGCAATTTTATAGCATTTGATCTGTCTGAAGTGGATGTGGTTGAGTCAGTCTTCCCAGCAAACACAGAAACAAATGGGTGGATTGTGGATTCCCAAATGTAATTTATCCTTGCATTCCAAGTCCCTTTTTCAAGTGGTGGAGGGGGGTTAAAAGTCAGATTAGGTCAGAGCAGTGAGGTGCTACCCTGCTACTTCTGCAATTCTGACTTGATCAGAATTAGAATATAGGGGATTTTTGATTGGGAAGTGTGTGTTGCCTTGCTGGTTTTGTGTAGAAGGCATTTTTTGTCTTGCACTATATGGTAAATAATACAAAACAATTCTGATTTTAATTTTAAACTCTGAAATTAATGCCATTTCATGACATTTTTCACTCTATCATGGAATAAATTTTCTTTAAAGTACCTTTTATGAACCCTCTCTGCTACAAATAGCAAAACAAGCAGCAATTGTGTCATTGTGGAGAGTGTCCCTGTGGCCCATTGCTGGTCACAGGTTTTAACAGAGTGCTTAACCCCACTGGCATCCTGGGGCTGCAGGTCACATTTAATATACTTCAAAAAGAATGGGGGGGAGGGAAAAAGAGACAGATTCTATGCTTTTAAACTCTGGTTTTATGACAAGAATGAGATAATGAATGATGAGAACTGGAGTTGAGATTTTTGTCACTGCATTTGATGTAGATCCTAAAATGTTGCTTATAAATGAAAGAAAGAAAACTGGTAAGAATGAGGGCAGTTTGAGTCCTTTTATGGCATTCTGACAAAAATATACTATGACACATAATTGAAATACATGATGGAGGCTGCAAAATGCTTTGTTATTCTTCTGCTCTTTGACTGTGACCATTAGGAATAGTCCATAATCCACATAAGGGTGCTTTCAGGTTAGAACAATATGTGCCAATATGCTCATCTGCATCCAACTCTGCATTTCTGGTGGCAGAGAGAAAGAAAGAAGCTGCTTGTTGGGGGTCAGCATTAATGTAGGTTCACACACCACTGTAGCAGGAGACACTGGTGCTGCTGTGCCCTTTGGAATATGAGGATGCAGTTTGGTGTTTTAAATGTTCCTACACTGAAGGTCCTCATAAATGTTTCCTTTTTGCTGTCACGGGCTGATTTCAGTAAAAAGTTCTTTGTAAATTAAATAAGTTTATTAATTCTGCAAACTTGTAATAGTTGAGATTTTTCTTGAGCTTCCACTTCGCCAAGAAGCTGAGTTAAGTTTTTCTGTGCCATCTCAAGGTTTGCTAGGGGAACCATGGGGATAGAACTCTCTGCTTGCTCCTCTTCGCTGCTAAAAATATGTACATTTTGGGAAACTATGCCTAGATCTGACTTCTCCTGACCTTCTGCAAATTCTAATAAACTGTTCAGAGAACTTGAGCAGCTGCACTGAGGAAACATCAAAAATAGCTCTTGGCACACTCTTTACTTCATCCGCAGACCGGTCTTCCCTTTTGTGAAAACAAAGACCTTTCTGTGAGTCATTTATATTCCTTGTGGCTTTTTCGAGTAGTGCTTCTCTGAGGCATTTCTGTTTTACATTCTTGTCAGCAGAATCAAGGGCATCCAAGTACAGATGCTGCTGCTGCAGCCCATCAGCCTCTGACCAGGCTGCTCTGGAAAGAACCTTCTGATGGCATGGGCAGTGGGAGAGCAGGGAGGATGAACTGCAGCTGTAAAACAAAGAGCTGAGCCTGTGTTAAGAAAAAGAAATCATTTCAATAGAAATTGGTCATTTCTGGTGATACAAGCTGATGGTGTTGAATACTGGGGCATCGCAGATAAAATGGCTTTGATAGCAAGGCAGAGAGAGGTGTTGGGGTTTCATTCCTTTTGTGTGGAAAACCAGGACTGTGCTGTGACAAATTCCACACATGGCCCCAAATTGTCAATAAACCATCTCTGAATTTAGCCAGCTGCTACCAGCAAGCTCTGTTCTATTTCTTAACTCAGATTAGAGCAACTGCTGTACCAACATCCTGGTTAAAAATCTATATTTTCTTCATTTTTCATTCATTAATCTGGGCAAACTTTTTTTGTCTTGTTTTGTTGTGGGTTAATCCTGAGGTCTCACCTTGAAAGATGATGATCATGGTTCATGGCTGTGGATACATTTTGGCTGCTTTCTCATGCTACATAAAAACACTGGATATCTGAAATGTGACAGCTTTAAAACAGGGGTTTTTGGCTGGTTCTTCATGGGTTCCAGTAGGAAATCTTGGATTTTCCTTATTCTGAGGGAAGAGAGAGGTAAAATAGAAAGATTCCCTCTGCTGAGCTGTAGCTGTGTTTCCATGGTAGTTCTAGCAGGGTGACTTTTGCAAATAACTTGTCTGATTTTGCTTTTGTTCCACATTCTTGTGTTGCTTCAGCAATGATGGATTGAAATTGCAGCAATAGTTATAAACTTGATTTAGCTGCAGTGAGACAAGTTGACTTTTCTGCTTTTTAGAAGTGGCATAGCTTGGGGTTTTTTTGGCTGAGTAAGGAAAAGCAAAGTTCTTGTCTCCAGCAGGAATTTATTCTTGAAATAAGCAGTGAAGTTGCACGATGAGAGTAGATTGCTGGAGTTGATCTCATCCCCTGAATGAGTAATTCTGGGTGGTTGTTTAGCAGACTGAGCAGGAGACTATAAACTCAGAACTTAGCTTTGTTTCTGGAAACTCCTGAGTGATAAAGAAGCTGGAATAGCTCCTCCACAGGATTGTCTTTACCCTGGGGACAGCTATATGGAAATAATCTGCCCTGCTCACATCTCCAGACTGTCCGTGTAGCGTGCGGCTCCAAGGAATTGGCAGCTCCCTCTTTCAAAGCTTCATTCTGAGTATTTTTCAAATGGCAAATATCCAACATTAATAAGCCACATAGCAGAGCTGGGAGGAGGCTGGCTGTGGGGGCAGCAGGAGCACGTTCAGCTTCAATCAGGCTTTTTAATAGTCAGAACAGTGGTAAGTAGCAAACTGGTTTTACTACTGTCTTGTACTTTGTGAAAATGCAGCCTTTTGACCTGAATGCTTAGAAGCTGAGTGAATACTGTCAGATCTTTCTGTTTTGCTAAATTGCTTTGCTGAATGTGTTCCTGGTTAGACTAAAACGTAAAGCTGAAGAAGTATTTTTGACTGTTTTCTTTAAAAAAGAAAGAAAAAAAACCCCCGTGATCTGAAGCTCTTGAGTTTCAGTAAAGAACATTTTTGAGTTTTTTTGAATCTTTGCAGCAGTTCAGTAGAATATTTTCTTGTGAAGATAAAGCTTTCATGCAAGTAAGTGCTTGATTGATTGTCTTTGAAGACTTCTCTGTGTAATTGCACATAAAAAGAACTGTTATGAAAACAAAATGTGTGCAAGATCAACCACAGCTTTCTGAAAATTTGATGCTGTTTTTGTTGTTAAAACACCCTGGTAATCCTACAGAAATATTTCTTCCCGATCCTGGTTTTCAGAAACAAAACTGGTGTATGTAAAAGAAGTTGGGTTTTCAGTAATTTTATAGCATTTCAAGTTAAGTAGTGTGTATTAGTCTGAAAAATGCAGGAGCTGTGGGGAGAGGTTTGTTAGTCACTGAAACTGGAGTTTTACTTGATTACAATATGTTTTCCTTAGTACAATACTGGAGGAAGAGAAGCTGCAGCAAGAAGAACGAATGAGAATGGAATCCAGGCGACAAGTCACGGTATCCTGGGACTCAGGAGGATCGGATGAAGCTCCTCCCAAGGTAGCTAAGACTGCAAATTACGTGTGTTTTAAAAAAACCCCAAAACCTCTCTTTTTATTCTGTTTATTTCTTCAAAGCCTCCCCTGATGGGTTGGTTCAAACCACAGCATTCTGGCCAGTTCTGTCCATCTGGGAATCCTTGCCTGAAATGACCCAGTTCTGCTTGAACTGTGCTTAGAACTGATCCGTGCTAGGACACTGCATTAAAGATTTTCTGTTTCTTCTCTGACTTGTAAAAGACACCCATAGCTGCCACAAAATTGTTTCCTGGCTTTTCCTTTTTCCTCCTTTCTCATAGCACTCCTGTAAATTGTTGGCTAATGAGCTCTCAGGCCAGCGTGAAGTTTATTTATAACACACTTAATAATGATGGGACAGAAGACAGCTAATTGCATTTTCCTTCTTCTGGACAGAAAATTAGGGGTTTGTTTCCAAGGAACGTAGGTGGTTTAGTTTCCACTTCATTTTCATTTCTGTCCTGTTTGGATGTCACTGATGTGTTCTGCAGCTGTGGGAGTCCAACCTCACCAGTTTCTGAGCCCTCCTCCCCCTCAGTGACTCGTCTGCTTCCTCTCAGAGTTATTTTTGCAAGTTGTTACTTGAAAGTTCAAGCCTGTATTTTGAACAATTTAATTTCATGCTGTCACCACTGCACTGTCTGTGTCCTGATAGTTTGTGGTGAATTCCTGGAGCTGTTACACCCAGGCTCTGGAGCTGATAATAATTCCAGGAGTACTTGTGGGGCACCTTGTGTCACACACATTCCCCAACACTCCAAGAAAGGCAACTTTTTCTTTTTGGTTGGTTTCCTTTTGTTTTGTTGTGTTTCTGGGGTGGGGGGTGGGGGGCGGGTTGTGTGTGTTTGGAGGCTTTTTCTCTCCATTTCCAGGTTGTTGCCTGACAGATCAGATTTCTGAGCTTAGTTCTGCATTTTGATGACTTGATGGCAAACAGGAAATCAGGGCAGGGGAATTGCTGCTTTCATTTCGGAGTTAAAAACAGCAAACAATCCATCAACCTGTTTACTCACCTG
>VZTN01011144.1:56111-79102 GCA_013400515.1 Erpornis zantholeuca
CCAGCAACATTCTGAGTTACAGAAGCAGATAAACTGCGTAAATTGGACCAATATGCTGCTTAATTTGAAATGAGTGCCTTTGTGTGTGATGTGTGAACTGAAACACTTGACCAAAGGTGTGATAAAACTGCAGCTAATTCTGCCACTGGAGTTAATCTGTTTTGAGGGGGTCACTGTGTCCTCACCGATGCAGTTGTTGGTTAGGTTTATCTGCAAACTACTTTTGTGTAAAATAGGGATGTGCTTTATAATGGCATTGGAACAAGTTGAATTTTGTAAATAGTTTTAAATGTCTCTTTAATTATTATCTAATTTTTTAATGGTGACAGCTGATTTTTTTTATTGTTCTGACGATTCATTGTGAGACTTGCAGATTGTTATAGGCCTTAAACTCCATATTATTTATAGCCTTAAATTCCTACACATGCCCAAATAATTCCCAGCTATCACAGTCCATACTATGAAATTACTTGTATCTCACAGTGGTATTTCTGTTAGAAATCTAAGACAGAAAACATCCTAGTCCAGAATGATAATGGATTTTTTCACCAAGCAATGATAAATTCTGCAGTCTCCAATTAATGTGATTGCCTTTAACTTGCCTTTAACAGAAGAACTGAGGGAGCCCTTTGCAGAATGACAAAGTTTGGGGTTTTTTTCCCTCTTTGGTTGATTTTTCTCCTCTGGAAACACCCAGCAGTGCTGTTCCTTACTCATAAAGAAAACCTCAACTATACCTTTGGAGGTTCAGAATATGATCAAAAGCACTTTCCATGTTGAGGTAATTAGTTACACAGAAGTTAATTATCAGAACTAACTTTGTACCTCAGAATACCACATGGAAATAGCCCTACAAACAAACCACTTTGGTTTGTGTTATTTTTACTGAAGCAAAAGGATTTACTTTTACTTGAACAGTCACAAAAGCAACAGATTACCAGCAAAAATTGGAAACAAGGTTGTATTGCACCTGGACATATATTAGGAATTATGTTCTTAGCTGATGTTCTCTGTAGAGTTAAACAGCACAGAGGAGGTCATTTAGTGCAAGCAATTAAATAAACACAAAGAATTCACAGAGCAAGCATTATTTATTGACATACCAGGCAAACAATTCAGCTCCATCCATTGCCAATCAAAAATGGAGGAAGGCTTAATTTTAGGGGGTTTTTTAGAAGTGTTTGTAATTATAGAAATATCTGTTTTGGGCTTTTTTTTGGAGTTTGCCAGACCTGTTTGTCTCACTGCAACATCATTTTCTGGTTTTAATTTTGTGTGTTTAATGATTCTAAAAATTCTGCTTTGTTTACAGCCCAGTAGACCTGGTTACCCCAGTCCCAGATCCAGTGAAGGCTTTTATCCAAGTCCACAGCATATGGTACAGCCAAATCATTACCAGGTATTACATTTAATACCATGCATGTATTCTTTTTTTCAAACGTGGGTTCTCCATCTCAGTTGCAGGTGGGATTGATGCACTGCTTTCGTGGTTTATTTTGATTCAGTTCTGTTCAATGAGTTTTCTTTTACACAGAAAAAAGGCCCAAACTGAGCCTGGTAGGTTTGCTCCAGATGGCAAATATTTCCACATCTGATGTGGTGCTCAGATTCCTGCAACTGCAGTGAAATATTTCCATATTTATTGAAGGAATGTGGTGTTCATGTTAACATTTGTGCTGAGCTATGAAATCACTTGCTTTATAAAATGGCATTAACTGGGGGCCTTTCCGTGGGGTCATTGGTATTTTATTTTCTGTTTCCTGATAGCTGCTGCCTTTAGCTCTACCACGTTGTATACTCACAGGCTTTGTCTTCCTTCCTAAAACTGCTGAAGAAATTCAGAACAAAAGTTTGTCATTAAAATACTTTGAGCAATTTTAGGTTTGTTCAAGGCTACAGCCATATGCAGCTGTCTCAGTTAAGGGGATTTTTTCCACGAAGAGAGGGAGGTTTTCATTGATTTAATAAGTAATTCAGTCTCATTAAAACTGCTTGGATTTTCCTGTGGAGAAGTTCCCAGGCTGCTCAGCTCAGCACACTAATTACATGCTGCTACTCGAGCCTGTAACATACAGCAGGGGGTACATTTTTATGGGGCTATGTAGGGTGATGTTTGCAGACTCCTGTTAACAGGAACATGAGCCCTGCATGTGTAGCTCTTACATATGTATTTATAGATTTAGTTTTGTCCTCAGAGGACTTTGATCTCCATGACTGCAGAGGTTAGAACACTCTCTGATGCTGCTGGTTTGATAGGCACCATTAGCAGTTATCCTCAAAAGCTGTATTTCTGTACTGCTACAGTTATTCTAGGGCATCCTCAAAGACTTAAAACAGAGGTGTCATATTTTAGCTCAGCTTCCTTCTTGTGATGTTGCTTCCCCTTCTTCCTCTCAGACTGCTCGAATTGAGTCATTTCTGTGCTTTCATGTTTGTCTTAGAGGGGATGTTTTCTTTGTGGGGAAGCACAGGTCTTACTGATATCTCTGTTTTTCTCTTTGTTTTTGCCTGGGTGGGGTTTTTTGCCCCCTAAAGGTGTCTGGCTACCCTGGTTCTCATGGGATACCAGCCATGGCGGGCAGCATTTATCCTGGGCAGGCTTCTCTCCTGGATCAAGCAGATTCCTGGAACCATCGGCCTCAGGAAATATCAGTGTGGCAACCAAACATGGAGGTATGGTGATCTGACACACCTGTTACTGTGTTCTGTATAGCTGAATACACTTTATTGTTATAAACTGTATTACTTCCATTATTTAGGTAGTTCTGTTACAGGAAAACTGAGTTTTTCTGGTGCTTTTTAAAATTATCTCACTGCAGTGGGCCAGGAGTCAGGACTAAATTGTTTTTTAAACAAATCCTATGTGAGTCTGGGCAAGAAGTGTCACTTCACATTCATTCTTGATGAAGTTGTTACTTCTTATCTTAACCAAGTGATAGCAAATATTTGGTGTTTGTTCAGAGAAGGCTTTACTGGAACTTAGGACTGTTCATAGAGTTGGGAACACTCATGTAAAAATATCTCTTGGGAGATACCCAATGTAGCTGGAGGATTGAGGCTTCTCTGTAACTTACCCAGAAGAGAAAATGAAATGGGCTGAAAGACTGTTCCTGAGCTGAATTCCTTCTGGGTGCTTTCCAGCCTGTCATGATTGCACTGAGCTGCTGAAGAACATCAAATTAATTCCCCCTTTAACCCTCTGGGGTTTTTTTCTGTTTTCCACTGTTGTACACTTTTTTATTCAGTTTTTTCCTTCCACAAAAATTCAGTTTGTGCAGCTTCTGTCATAAATATATTAAATATATTCCTTCTCTAACCTCTATTCCTTGTGGTCCTGATAAACATTTAAGTGATAACTGAGACATACCTGTTAAATGCTGGCAAGTTTGTTAACAAATTTCCCTTGGCTTTTTTAAAAATACTCATTTGTACACTATTTCCTAATGATTTCCAGACAGCATTGGGGTATGGTATGTAGAATATTTGTAAGCTTAAGGCAGGCATAAATATTTGGTCAAAAATTCATTAAAAAATGTTTTTGTGACATTCTTTGCCAGTGTTGGCTAACACTGAATGCACTTGTTTTGATTTTAAAAATGTATCTTGCAGCATTTAATAACTGGATGGTCACATTATTGCTCAAGACCAAGAAAACAAAATTGATATATCTGGTTTTGATGTCCAGATTAAATGAAGTGCAGTACAGGAAGTGACAATGTTGCTGAAAAACAGAACTGAATCTTTCAAATCTTATTTGGTTGCAGTGACTAAGAGCAAGGCAGATAAAAACTTCAGAGCTGGAGTTTCTTCTGTTGCTCTGCTTCAGTTTTTGAGGAGCTGAAGAAACTCTGCTTGACTGCTGCTGAAAATTGGCTTCAGAAATCTTTTCTTTTATAATCTCTAAGTTCTTGCATCTGTTTATACAAATATTAAATTGTGAGACTGAACAAACTTCCTCTGGATTGTAGGATTCAGGCACTTTGGACATCCGAGGGATGAGCCAGGTTCTACCCACACACCTCATGGAGGAGAGGTTGATACGACAGCAACAGGAGATGGAAGAAGATCAGCGCTGGCTTGAAAAAGAAGAACGATTCCTGGTAATCCTTTGTTTCACAGAGCTTCTTAATTCCCCCTGATTTTTGGTTTTGTATTGCAGCTGGCTAAGACTGGTCACTTCTGTGAAATGAGAAAATTTACTGGACACAAGAGTTGCTACTTAAATGTGGGTTTTAAAATAAGTGTTTGGCTAGTGAGTCCTGTATTTCAGACACCTTGAACAGCTGTGACTTGTGACTTTTGGTGAATCCCATTTAATCCAGTTGAGTGTTTGAATGGGGGAAGTTGTGGGTATAATTCTGTCCCCATCTGGAGGTTGCCTGTTTGCTCTTAAGGAGATAGATCTGTGTGTGCTCTAGCCCTAAAAAGAATGTAACCATCAGCTATCTAAGGGCCCTGGCTGTGCTAAGAGTTGTAACCAGTCTTGCCCTGGAGGAATAATGGCACGTGTTAGTGGGAAGAAATAAGAGGGAGCTCTGTGAGGAGGGGAAAAGCTCTGAACCTCACCAGGAACAGGAAGAAGAAATAATTGGTAATGGGATCTTCTGATGCTGTTTCTTTGCAATTCCATAGTTCCTTGTTGTCAGTGCCACTGGTGTATGGTTTTGGTTCAGCTCTGGCTTTCCAGTTGTCAAAATCCAAGCTGTGTGTTAAATTTCTCCTACTTGAGGCTGATGGCTGCAGATGGAGCAGAAGGTGGGAGTAGAATGTTATCAGGAGCCTGTGGGTGCCTGAGCCTCACGGGACAGGTGGATAATTCACAGTGCTGTGGTGTGGGTTGTGACAAACACATCAGTCCTGTGCTTGATCTTGGGCACATTTCAAGGAATGTTTCAGTATGAAAATCTCCTCTGTGTTAGCTGCTGGTAGATGCCCCCATGTCCAGGACATTTTCTAGCTGAGATCCACATTGTGCCTGAGCTAAGAAGTGTCTTTTGGTTAATGGGTGTTGAAACTGGTTTCCTTGTAAGTGCACTTGGGGATTTGCAGTTTCCCATTGTGATGACAGCAAACAAACCACTGTACCCAGATTGCTTGGTCTGAAGAGAGGGAGGGGGAAGGAAAATTTCTTCCCTAGTTTAGGCAGTAGCTTTTCCAGCCTGGTGTGGCATCAGTTGCTTGTGACCTACACAACCCAGGAGGTCGAACTCATCCCACTGATGGTTAAAACTTTAAAGATGTCAGGAACTCTTTGTGGAATTAATGTGTTTTCTGGGAATGAGGCATTGACATTGCAGGTGGTGGCAGTAGGTTGTGTGGGAACTTTCTGCAGAAAACTTTCTGATTTTTTCTGCAGAATAAATGGTGATAATTTGTAGTGTTTGTTGATTCAGTCTCTGGACCATTAGGGTGTTGATCATCCCCCAAATTGATGTTGAGGAGGAACTTGCTGATTTTTGTTTCATCTGTAGTACAATCGTAGCATCTGTTTGGAAGAGATTTGCTGTGTTTCCATTTTGTGTTAGTTTTATTGTGAGGAAACACCATCTCTCTTGTATCTGTTCTGTTGAGGAATTGGAACCCATAAGAAACTTCAGTTCTTTTTCTTTCCACACTAATATTTTGACTGTGCAGACTTTGGGGTTCATCCTTAAATGCCTGTTACAGATTTATACCTCATGTCAGGAGCTTAATCAAGCTGCTGGTAGCCACAAGGTGCCTTTGAGCCCATAGCAGGATGTGTATCAGGGGACTCTTCAGTTTATAAGTGGGCGTTTCTTGGAAATGTGGGTGGGTTTCTAGGTTTCGCCCTGAGGAAGTGAAGATATAGAAAAGTCATTGTGGGGAGTCACTTCCTGAAGCCTTGCAGATCTCCTGAAGGATATCCACAATTCAGATATGAGAGCCCAAACATATAATAACAAGCCATTTATTGAGGCATTAAGGCCATATATGATGTCCAGCATAGAAATAAGCCAGATATTACACACACGTGCTCCTTGGCCGATGTTCTCTAGTCAGTGACAATTAACATTTCTGCTCTTGGAAGAAGGGCCTTCCCTATTTTCACTTCAAGTGATGTAGGGAGAAGAAATCTGACCCTCCCTTGCCTGCTTTAGGCAGGGTCCAAAAAATATTTGTCCTTCTGAGCACAGAGAACAACAGAGTAGAGGCAGATTTTAATATTTCACTTACGTAACTATAATATTGAACTTCTGTAACCATGTGTAGTGTTTTCAGTGTAAACTGTCTGCTTCCAAAAGCAGCTCTATTTACTCAATCCTCAGGCTCTACAGCACATCCCACTTGTACTACTGAGAGTTGGACTCACAGGGGAGCAACTGCAAATCGTTTAATGTAAGACACTGCAACAAGATGAAAAATCCTCTGTGGGTTTCTGTTAGTTCAATTTTTGTTTCCCCAGAGTAACACCAACTTGCTCACGACTTGAAATTTATTGCTGCTTCTGCAGGGAGAAAATACAACTCACAGCATATTAGTACAGGGATAAACAGCACTGATGCTGCTGGAAGGGACTCCCCAGATGGGGAATTCAGTTGCAGTGGCATTGAAATGGAAATGTGCAGGTCTTTGGGGAAGTTGTTATCAGTGTAAGCAGTTTGCCTAAAACTGGTCCTTGGAGAACATGGGGACTAGTCAGTACTTGAAAGGATAGAAATGTAGAAGCTGCAGCCTTAACAAAACCCAGAATTCTGGAAATTCTGCTGTAGAAAGAGAAGACAAACAGGTCTCTTCTCGTGGGAAGCTCCTGAGCAAAAATAAATCCATTGTGTAAAAGCTAAAGAGTGAAGAAGTGTTTAATTCTAAATTGTACCAAACACATTCATTGGGAGGTGAGGAGAGAATTGGGGGGGTTGATTTCGGGGGATCCAAGACTGACAGTGCCTCCCACCCCCTGATAGAGAGGGGAGGCAGCACTTCAGGTCTGGCAGCTTTGATGGATGTTGATTAAAATTTGTGATGATTAAACTTTCATGCTCTCTTGATAGAAGTGCTGTGGAGATAAGACTCTCCAGGAAGGACAGAAATACATGAATTATTTTTGAGAAAGCTGAAGTGGAGACACAAAGCATTACTGCACCTAAAGCTTGATACAGATCACTACAGGACACAGTCTCTGTCCAGGGCACATTCAGGTGGAAGATGAAATGCCTGCACTACAAGCAATCTAAAACAATCAAAAATTATCTCTGAACATTTTACACTTTTCTTCCTTTAGGCTTATTTAATTGCCTGTTCCTTCCTTTATATGGAGTTTCCAGTTTGGACCTTCCTTTCTGGCTGCACTGACATTATGTGCATTATTTTTAATCATATAAATAAAGATATGTATGTGCATGCCTATTAGTAACTCCTCGGCAGACAGAACAGTTTTGTACTAAGAAATTTATAGTCCTTTCTGGGATAGCTTAAGAAGAAATAACTCACATAGTTTCCTTATCATGCTTGGATTTGTTTTTTTTTCTCTGAAATTCCCACACAGTTGTGGTTTTGTCCTATTTTGACACTGAGAACTGCAATTCAAGTCTAATTGATGTGAACTGTTACTAAAATAAGAATTTAATTTTTAGCCTGAGAAAATCCCACCAAGACATTACAATTCAGCATGTCCTGAGAACTCCAAGGCTTACATGTTTTTTTATTAGCAAGTAACCAGAAATACTGGAAATAAAGTAGATTTTGTACCATTTTGTCAACGTACACATCCTGTCTGAAAATTCCTCTTGACATTTCCAAAGATTTCAGATAGTAGGCTTATTTATTAGAAAAAAATTCATTTACTTTTGAAAGATTTTGTTTTTCTGCAAGATTTTAACCACATGTAGTTCTCCCTCTCTGTGGTTTTTGGGGTGTCCAGAGCCATGGCAGGGACTGGAAAGATGCAGAGTGTTCTTTGGGGCCATGAAAATGGTGTGTGAAGTACAGAACAGGTTTGGTGTGAGGCTGATTGTTGACCTAGAGAATGTTGCATCAAACAGCTCAAGATCCAGCTCAAGGATCTCAGTATTAAAAGTTTATCTGTGCATTGCTGTCATGGCAGCATGGGGGGCTCAAAGTAAAGCTCTTGCAACTGCAGAAGTGTAAGAATTGCTGCTGAATAATATTCTAAATATGATGGGAGTTTGATCATCAAAATCACCTTTACTGTAAAATAGTTTGCTTTCTGACATTTCCACATCTACACAAAAGAGTAAATCAAAATATAATTTAGTCAAATGGGAGTTGTTAGAATTTAGTAGAACACTAAAGTCAATAAATATATAATTGTGCCTTCTCTTAGTCATTGGACATAAAAGTTGAACATTTCCCTGTTGTTCCATGCGTTCCTGACTACCCAGGTTTTGATGGGGCAATGTTTGTGGAAGTTGAAAGTTTATGTACTGCTAAAGGATTTTTTCCTTATCTCTAAGGTGTAGCTGTGCAGGTCACAGGTGTGCAGCAGCTTGGGGTCCCTCAGGTTTGCCATCACCCCCTGGCACTTGGGATCTGCAGTTCAGGATCAGGTTCTTGGAGATGCCAGGGCAGCACCAATGCCCTCCACAGCCTTGTTTGTGTGGGGGTGGTCAGTAGGACTTGGGATTTTTTTTTTTGTAATGTGTGAAGCATTTGTCAAGTTAATAATCATAATTTTTGTGATATTTTATGAGCATTTGCAGCCTTTCTGTGCAGCAGTTCCTGGGCTGTAAGTTGTGTGCTGTCCGTGTATGGGGTGTCCTGAAGGGAGCTCAGTGTTGGCTGCTGCTGGAGACTTGGGGAATGGAATTGTTACTGTGACATGGAGACTTTGGATGCTGAAAGGAGGGACCTTCTTAGCAGGACAAGGAGGAGGGCAGATGGATATTGTGTCGGCTAATTTAACTTTTTGCTTGTATTACTAGAAAAAAAACCCTATTATTTGGACTAGTGTGTATTTTTGTGCTCCTGACTCTTTTAAAATGCTCAATATTTCATTGTCTGTGGAGTCTGGTCTGAGGGACATTGTCTAGGTGGTCCAGGGGAAGGTGTCCCTTTCCATGGCAGGGGATTGGAACGAGATGATCCTGTAGGTCCCTTCCAACCCAAAGCATTCTATGGTTTAAGGTGCATCTTTGGAGTAACAAATTGCTCTAAGTGCAAAGAGCATTAAAGACCCCTGTGATAAAATAGGGGTTAATGAAATAACTCTTTGGTTATTTCCAAAGAGTTTGGGCACTTTCCTGGCTAGAAATGAACGTGAAATGATGCCAAATTGTGAGCATCAGTGTAATAGAAATGTAGTTTGTCATATGCTTTATATGGATATTTAACAAGGATAGCTATGTGCTTTAGCTGAAAAGTATGACAAGAATAACGACTTTACCTGTCTGGTGAAGTTTCAAACATACTCATATCAAATGAGATATTAATCAGAAAAAATTCCTTCATCATAAGAAGGAAATAAACTGGAGATCAGTTAGCAGTAGGTTTCATCTCAAAATTTGTCACAAATTCCTGGAAAAACATTAGGAGACCACTTGTGTCTGTTTCAGTTCTTCATATTTAAGATGGGGGTAAATATTTCCCTGACTGATATGATTTGTCTATTTTTAATCTTCAAGTTCGTTCAGGCACTGGCTGTCTCTGGCTGTGCCTCGCTCAGTCTGCAGAACACTGAATGGAAATCCCAAATGTAAGCCCTTCTGACAGACTGGCAGCACAACTGGACTATTTTTAATGACAAAAGATCAATATTAGTGTGGTTTTGCAGGTTCCTTCTGCCCTGCTGGCTTTTAGGGTCATTTAGCAGGATATGTGAGATGGAATTATTCTTTAGTGTTCTTTAAGGAGGAAGGGATCTCAAATAGCTTTAAAAAAGAAAAGGATATATTTGTGCCCTGAAATTAACTCTGAAAGAACATGGGGTCACTTTAGTTGCACTGTGTTTAGTTACACCTATGTTTCTCTAAATAAAAAATGTTCATTCTCATGCTGTGTGTGACCATTTTATCCCTTGAGTTCAGTGACTCTTCATCCAGTTTCATGGGAGAGTCAGATAAATCCTGGGTTTAAGTGCCAGAATTGGTGCACTAGAAGCACACTGTAATTTTGCTGAGCTTGTGTCTTCAGATGAGTGTTAACCTTGGCTTCACATCCACTACTCCATTGTCTTTCCATGTAATCAACGTTGTCCTTGAAGAATAAATATAACAGATCTGTATTTGCTGGGGAGATCAGTGGGGTTTTCCTGTGCAGGGCCTGGAGCTGGACTTAGTGGTTCTTGTGTTTCCCTTCCAACTTAAGATTTTCTGTGAAAAAAATGACTGGTTTCTGTATGGGGGGAAAAAAAAGAAAATTGGTGTAGTTTTATTTTTGCTTTTAAAAGCAACCAAGTCCTGGGTTCCTGTATTGTACTTAAAATACATAAAATAGAAATTTGTTTGTTGCTTGTATGGAGAGAAAAGGGCATCTGGATGGCTTTGTTGGCTGCCTGTATCCAAATAGAGTGTTTAGAGAGCTTCAGTAATTGGCCCCATTTGCTTGGAGAGGGAGCCAAGTACATATAAGCCATCCTGGGGCAGGAAGCGGGAATTAATGCGCAGCATTTCTCATCCTGTGGTTGGAATTTTGCTGTTGGGAAGCAAGCTTTTTTTTAGAAACAAAACCCAACTTTTGCTGCCTTTGAGAAAACTAAAATGCAGGTTTCCCAGTGTTGTGTTAGGGCAGTGGTACTATGGATATTTATTAGAGCATTTTTGCTCCTGTGCTGAGGGCGGAGGAGCAGCCGAGGCTCCTGTGGTGGCAGCGGGGGCGCGGGGACTGGAATGAAATGACATCTGGATTTGTCAGTGTGCATTTTTAACAGGATTTCCCCATCTTTACACTGCCTCTAAGCCAAGGGCACATCACTGGGCAAGCAGAGCACAGAGTGAAACGTTTGACTTTTGTTTCAGAAACCCGACGTGCGGCTCTCCAGAGGCAGCATCGACCGGGAGGACGGAGGTCTCCAGGGCCCAGTAAGTGTGGGGGATCTTTTCCTCTCCCAGCTCTTCCTCCAGTTTCCTGCTAGAATGTGCTGTACGCTCTCTCGGGTGTGGGAGATGATTTAAAGGTTTTGCTGAACGTTTCCACTATTATTACATGGTTGTACAGCTTTCCAAGAGGCTCAGCTTCTGTGGGAACAGCAGCCACAGCAAAGTGGTTTGTGTGGCACAGTTCATGTAGTTTGGGAGATTTGGAGTTTGTTGGTTGGGTGGTTTTTTTCCCCTGAAACTGTTCTTCAAACAAATATTAAAATGTTTCCACAAATACGTTGCAATAATAAATTCTCATGGCCTTTCGTCTAAAAATGTGGATTGTTTTCTGCAAGTTCTGTCAACAGGAAGCAAGATTAAAGTAACTTTTGCAGTTGTTTAAATATCTGAAGGGTTTTCTCACAAGGAATGTAAATGTTGCTGTTGCATTACCCAGAAATCTGTTTGGGGTAAATGATCCACTATGAAACCATTGGAGTAAACCCCACAGCCATTCCTTTATTCCCAGACAGCAGCTGCAGCTTGGGTGTTCTTTCTTAGTGGCTTAACTGCTGTCTGTTTAACTGAAACCATCTCTTCAATTGTTTAATTGCCTTTGGAATCTCTGGATCATACTGTTGGAAAAGGGGGATTAGGCTAGGGACTGTTCATGACACAAATCTGGTGCTTCATCCAGTGTTTCTACCCAGGGGTCACCTGTAAAGTAGTGGATATTTTAAATTCACCTTCCTGTTTCATGTGGGATGCAACTGTAGACTCCTACTTTGGCTTCAGCATTTCTTCACTACTTAAGAATTTAGGGATTCTTCCTGCATTTGCAGCCAAGACACAGTCATGAATGAGTGTATTAATGACACACTGCAGGATGGTCTCTGGAGACATTCATGTCTGGAAGCTCCTAAGATTTTTTCCATGAAATTTGAGAAGACTGTTAGTTACCGTTAGGCCTTGGCTGTTGTTGCATCTTTATATAAGAGAAAGAAAAGTGTTGCTGCATTTTGTGCTGCTTGTGAAGATGCTTTGAGATGCCCAGGAGATTTTGAGGTCATGTCACAGATCCCAAACTGTTTCTAGGGGAATCCTGTATGCCTAGACAAGGTAGTACAAAGTCCCATTTGAAAGAGTGTGAAGGAAACACTTCATGGGCATGGACAAAATGGGTTTTAAAAGAGACTCAAATTCATGTTAACTGCATTTCTAGTCAGAATTTGAGTAGTTCTCAGTAGATTCAGAACATAACTCTGGCTTAATTTGCAGCGGGAAATGCCTAATGCTGCTGTGAGTCAATTTGAGTTTCTGACTGAGAGGATGAGAAATTGGGCAGTGATACAAATGAGAATTTACCACCCACATTTTGGTAGTTCCTGATCACATTCTTTTGACCTCTGTTTTCAATACACAATTTTGTGGAAGTACAAACGCAAGAATTGTTTTAGTGGGATGGGGCTATCAGATTTGAAGTAATTAGGTTAACAGCACAAATCAAAATGAATGACATGACTGAATGTCTCCACTTTGTGCCCTCTTTGTGAGGTGACCAACCTCATTGAGCAACAGAGTAATGTAATTTCTGGTTCTCCTGTTGCTGCTGACAATTTTCAAAAGTCCTTTTTGTGGTGTTGTCCAACTGAAACTGTGGTCATGCTTCGTCAGCACAAATTCTCTCCCTGCAGTGGTGAACAGCATCTCTGTAGGGATGTCACCTGTTCCTGTTTCCAAAGTCTGCACACTTTGTCCACCTAAGTTCTAGAAGATCCCTGCTCTGCCAGGCCCTGTTCTGTCCTACTCGCTTGACTTCCAGCACTCGGGAGTTGCCTGCTCTGTGCTCTTCAGAGGTGGTTCTTAAAAAGCACCTGACATCTATGGACTCCAGTTCTTTCAAAGGCAGATTCCCAAGGGACCTCACTGTTTCCTGGAAAGATCCCAAAGTCCACTCTCTCCATAGCCAAAGTTTTGCTGGATTTGTTTCTTCTACCTCCAGCAATTTGAAACTCAACTCCTTTGTGGTCACCATGACCAAGGCAGCCACGGCTCACCACCTGGTCCGTGGTTTCTGTGTTTACAAACAAGAATTCCAGGAATCACCTTTCCTAGTCAGCATTCTTAGTAACTGCACCAAGAGATCCTTAATACCTGCACCTTCACTGAGATTTCCTGGACCTCTTTGTGTCCACGGTGTGATATTCCCAGTTGATTTTGGATGGTTAAAATCACCCCTAAGGGCAAGGGCAATTGATTCAGAAATATTCCTTAATATCATGCTGACACTGGAGCTACTCACCCTGGTGACTGAGCTTGGCATGAAGGATGTATGAATGCAATTATCAGGGAAAGTCACTTCAGTCTGCTACTAAATTAGTCCAAATGAATACCCAAATGGACCTTGACTAAGAGTTTTGCAACCGAACCAAAAAGCAAACCTGCTTAGAAATGTGTTCCCATTATGGAATCATTCAGCAGGAAGTTCCAGAGTCTCATTGTTGTGTTGCCATTTCTCCTTCACCACCATGACCTCTATAGTTGGATGTGTGGACACAAACTAAAAAGACCTATGACTGTCCCACCACCTTTGAGTAGTAAGGAAGGGTGAACTGTAATATAGAGGCCAAGGCTGTTGTGAGCAGTACAAAATACATACAAATTCTTTTCTTACTCTCTAAGTAATAGACCTGTGAGGGACTGATGATGGTGAATCAGGATGTATTTTTAACTGGTGGGAAATATGATGAGAACCAGCTGCTCTCAGTGTTTGAGATTGAGATAGTGCTGATGAAAGCCGTGAGCACTGCAATAACTACTTTATGTGTTATTTTATTTTATAGGCTGGTAACCAGCACATATATCAGCCCGTGGGAAAACCAGGTAAGCAGTAAATGCAGATACTGTCATTTTGAATCCTTGATTACAAGTCTTGATGCAGCAGTAGTGAACAAAGGTTCATGGCAATATTTCCATACAGGGTGGATTCAGTTCCAGGTACTACACACCGATGTTTGTGTGCTGTGTGTTCAGGTTCCCCCCAGGCCCCAGTCGGCAAAGCCAAGGCAGTGTTTAGATCAACAAGCAGGAAATGTCTGGAGGAAGCTGAGTCAGAGTGGGAATTCACCCAATGTGCAGTTCAGACATGTAAAACAGCAGGAGACACCTAAATTTGGGGTTCTCGGTCTCAAAAGTGAATCACACCCAGGATTGCTGCTGGGAAGAGGTCCAGTTTCCCCAGGCCCACACAGCATGTTGGCATTCAGCTGTGGTACCAGGGGTGACACACTCTCAGGGCTGGGGTAGATGTGCCCAGAGCAGTAGCAGTTGCCCCACAAGAAGAATTTCAGAGTATTTTTCTGAAACAATCCTGTTGTCATAAAGTGCAGCTCCCACAAACAATGGGTTTACTGCAGGACACCTAAAGATGTCCATCTCTGGCAGAGAAGAGCACGTGCAGCCTGTGCAGTGCTGGCAGACCAGAAGCATGCAGGTACATCTGCACATTGGTGCTCTAAAAACACACATTTGTCTCGAGCAGATCACGCAGCTCCGCCAAAGAAGCCTCCGCGCCCCGGAGCCCCTGGGCACCTGGGCAGCCTTGCCAGCCTCAACAGCCCCATGGACAGCTACAACGAGGGCGTGAAGGTAGGTGAAACACCCCCAGCAAATGGAACACTACCAGGGTCCACGTGAAACACCCCCAGCAAATCAAACATGACTGCTCTGAGGTAGATTGGTGTTCCTGAAGTACAGATTGTGGAAAGCAAAAGGCAACCAAATTTCACAAGTTAATGTTGTCATGGGGCAAACATGCCCTGGCAGCTGTCCAGGGGAGTGGGGAGGGAACTCAGGTTCTCCCTGGCTGTGGTTCAGTGTGTTCCTCACCTAGAACCTGCCTAGAATAAGGTGAGCTTATTTCTAGTTGGAAGAGTGTATGAGGTGTCCCAAACAGACCCAGCTCCCTGCTCAGCAGGAAGGAGCACACCCAGCGATCCCAGTTACTCAGGTGGTACCAAAATCTGTCCTCGGTCACAGGGAGATGAGACCTGTCCAAACTGTGGTGCTCAAAAAGCTCTTACTGCAGTACCAGGGCTTCTCAAACCCTACCAGCTCTGGAAAACAAGGGAAGAGGGGAAATGGGCTGTCTGGCCTGAAAGTGAGATACTTCCTGATGTCTTGTTTCATCTCCCATAAATAGCAATAAAGCCAAAACGGAAACTCAACAGTGGTTTTGTAGCAGAGGTGCTGCAGGGTGCTGTGTCCTGCCCCTGCTGCAGTTGGTGTCCACAGAACTGCTCCTGAGGATGTCACACTCCCAAAATCATCCCTTTGTGTGCTGTTCCCTGCCTGTGGGACTCTGCCACTTTTCTAATCTCCAGGAAACAACCCTGCCAAGCCTGTAGTAAAGAGCAGGAATCCGTGGTGTGGTGGCCACAGCAGCTGGATAAGTGACCCTTACTTGAGGTGCTTTAAGAAAATACAGAAAAAGCCCAGTGCATCTGAACATGAAATTCAAAACCTGCCATCAGAGCAGTGTGTTCAGCACAACTTGATCCCAGCCACTGCCAGCCTGTCTCACTCCTGCTCTTGTTCTGGGATTATTGGAATATTTAAGAATCAGTGTAAATATCCAGCAGTGCTGAATTTGAGAAGGATTATTTATTATAAACTGATGCCAGTGCTTTATGAGCTGCCAAGCCTCAAAAAACATCAAAAAGTAGTAACAGATGTGTTACTAAACTTGGCTTCTCTAAAATTTCCTTTCTAAATGCTGATACTGGAACATAAAAAAGTGTTTTTTGAAATACATCCTTTTGACAACAAACAAACCTGGGCAGCCAGAGACATCAGTAATGACAAATGAACAGGATTTGAGTACTAAATAGCTCTTTGAGTTGGAAAAAATGGCTGATTTTAGTTTTTTCTGTCAAAATTTTCTTGAAATTGGATTATGTCCCTTGAAGAAAACAGCCCATTATTTTTTGGCATAGCTTTGTTAATGGCAGCAGTCCTTAAACTGAAGATGTGGGGTTCATTTTAGACTCCCTTTTCTGTACACCCAGTTCAGACTCCCTTTTCAGGGAGAACACAAATGAAGAGAATTGGAAGTGCCTCAGGAGCCTTCAGGGCAGGCTCCAGGGAGCTCCTGGGTGAGGCAGAGTCAGCCAGTTCCATGAGGAAACTCAGGACTTCTGCAGAGCAGTGGTGTTGGTTTTGGGGATAAACAAAGAGAAGGTGCTAAGAAACACAGTGTCCGTAGTCTTGAAAGGTTAGGGCCTGGAATTCCAAGGGTTGGGTATCATCTAGAATGGGTTCTTGGTAGTTTCTTAACCAAGGTTGTGATGAGTTGTGAACAGCCCCTGCACAGTTAAATGACCATGTATTTCCCATCATAACTTAGCTAAACAAAAAGTTTCAGAAAGATGAATACAACATTTTCTTAAACGCGTTGAGTCCTGGACTGTTTGTGTAGAAGGACCATCAGTGCTCCCAGGGCAGGTGGTTTTCCAGGCCCTCTGCTCCACTCACCACTCTGCTGCTTGCCAGACTGGCTCGCTCCTGTCCAGCTTTGCATGATCTCCTGCCCGTGTGGTTAGTCAGGAGGAAGCATGGGGTGCATGGCAAACCCTTCCACTGCCCACACAGGTGCACAGCAGTCGTTCTGTCACACAGGACCCAGAGCTAACACGAGTGGCTGCCGGTTCTGGTGAGGATATGTTTTCGTTGCAGGCTTTTTAACTGGTCTCCTATTGCTACACATTGGGTTTGGTTTGATTTGGTTTGGTTTGGTTTTTTTCTCCTGCTGAGTTTTATTAATACTGTTTTTCTTTTTTTCCCTTCTTTGGTAAATTTCTTTAACTTCCCCCCACATTCTGCTCAACCATAGCCATGGAGGGTAAGCAGTGCGTGAGCGTGTGTGTACGTGCCCTATTCCAAAATGTCTTTGCATGTGACTTTGCCAAATTAGTTTTAACTTCTTGATTGCTGAAACTGATTTGAATCACTGCCTTTCCCTGCTGATTGAGGCAATTACAGTATTCTTTTTCCTAAGGTATTTTCTGATCAATGCACGAGATTGAATCTTTGTAATAGCTGTCGGTACCCACTTAATGAAATGCTACAAAATGGAATCACCATGCACTGAGTCCTGCACTTCTTCCTTAGAGAAAGTCCCATCCAACTATTTCATGGTTTCCTCAGGGCAGGGTATCAGGTGCTTGCAGTGAAACATTTCTGGAATGGGGACCAGTCCTGAGAGCAGCAGTAACCCAGTGTAGGGAGCAGAACCACCACGAACCGTCTCAGATCCAGGAGGAAATCAGGAATTTTTTAACATTCTGCTCATGCAGAGTGGTTTGGGCATCCCCTAGTAGGGAATAGTTGTAGGAAACAGGATGCTAATAGTTTTACAGTTCAGAGATACTTACTGAAGATCTTACAAAGGAAGTTTGCAAAGTTTTTTTCATTTCAGATCTGGGATTATTTCAGTCTGTCTTGGATTTAACTCCAGACATACCCAACTTTGTTTGGAAGTTTTGCTTGAGTAAGGACCATGGGATTTTTAACTTCCTAGGCTTTTTTCTGAATTCTTAGATATCGACTGTCTGAAAGCATTCCATGTTTCCCACCTGTACTGGTGATGTCATTTTTGTTAACCTGCTGTACCTTTTCACTAACAATAATATCATAGAATCATGGAATAGTTTGTCTTGGAAGGGACCCTCAAAGATGATCTCGTTCCAGTTCTCTCTAACATATCAGTATGTTACTATTGTGCTCTGACACTACTTTGGAGTACAAAAGTCCCTTCTGGAATGAGGGACCTGATACCTGTTGCCCTCACAGTGGAACTTGAACCACTGAAACTTGTTAAATACTCAGTACTCTCATTCCTCAAATTATTCCCTTCTCTCTTGAAGGAGTTATATTGGAAGCTCTTCAGGGAAAGCCTGGCAGAAGTTGCCCGGTGTCATTTGACCCGTTCAGTCAGAAGACCTAAAGAAACTTCCTTCAGCCCCCGGAGCCAGCGTGCTCGGCCGGCTCAGGGCAGCAGCGGGGCCGGGCGGGGGCTGTGGGGGACGCGGGGAGCCTGAGCCCTTCCCGGCAGCTTGGGAAGTGGCTGAGCCCCACCTGCTGGGCAAGGGAGGTTCAGCAGCCCCTCTTTGCAGATTCAGCCTCAGGAGATCAGCCCTCCTCCCACGGCCAACCTGGACCGCTCCAATGACAAAGTCTACGAGAACGTGACCGGGCTGGTGAAGGCAGTGATAGAAATGTCCAGTAAAATACAGCCGGCTCCGCCCGAGGAGTACGTGCCCATGGTGAAGGTACGGGGGCAATGCCTAAGGTCGGGGTTTATTTCTTCCCTGAATGAGGTCTTCAAGTGGTATAGGAAAAAATGGCTGGAAGGTTGGAAGATGAAGGGCTTTCTGTGTTCACTGGGTGGGTGACTTGTGGTCAGAGGTTGGAGCTTTGGATTCTTCTCCCAGTATCATGAACGACAGTGCTTCATTCCCAGCCTGCCTGTGGTTATCCAGGGTCCTGAGTTGTGTGCTGTCTTCTCCACCTTTTCACTTTTTTTAAAAAAATCTTGTTCTTAACCCCTTTGGCATTTTGTTTTGATGGTGATAGGCAAAACTGTGGGTGGGATTTTGAAGTGCCTCAGGCATGTTCCAACTCACTCCTTATCCAGATGAGGAATTCAATGTATCCACTGCCTCTTGCACTCTTTAAAATTCTCTCATCCGTTTTTTCCAAGTCTTTAAAGTTTATTGCTTTAATCTTTTTTTCTTAGGAGGTTGGTTTGGCACTGAGAACTTTACTGGCAACAGTAGATGAGACCCTTCCAGTGCTCCCTGCAAGCACCCACAGAGAGGTACGTGGAGCTCTGCTCACCTGATGCACAGCCATTGCCTTCCCAGTCAGCCTCAGCCACTTGGGACAGGTTCTGGTGCTCTCTTCTTGGCACAGGCACACCTTTTGGTTCCCTGAGCAGTCTGAAGTCTTGGGGTATAATTCTGCACTAAATTAATTTTATTAAAATTGGTGCACAAACTTAGGCTTGGTATTAGTGAGGATTTTCAAACTGGATAGAGGTGTCACCCATAGCAAGGTGACATAAACGCCAGTATTCCAAGGCAGAGAGACCACCTGGGGGTTAATTATTAGTGCAGGTGTCATCTGTCATTTGCTTGCACTTCATTGAACAGGTAGTTGAGCAGAGCTTGGTGCAGCTGGAAGGTGGCCTGTAGCTCTGGATGAGGAGTGACTGAGAGCTTTCAATGAAGTTCAGAAGTAAAACAGTTTATCTCCAAAACCTTGAATGAATGTGATAGTGAGAAAGCCAGAGAATGGTTCTGGAAGTGCCATCTCAGAGGTTCCTCCTGACTCAGCCCTGTGCTTAAGCAACCTGTATCTGCCTTCTTGACGTGTTTCATTTTTTAGAGCTACTTCTATGCTTTAGAGCTGCTTCAATAATAAAAAGAGTGATGTTAATAGGGACCTGAAAACCCATAACAAGTCTTGGTGCTGTTTAACAGTGGGTGGCTCAGCAGCTGGCAGGACTGCTCCTGATCTCCACCAGGCATGGAGCAGCAGGTGCCAGATTCCATCTGCTGCTCCATGTGGTGCCCACAGAAGTGGCCCAGCTTCAGTCAGGAATCCCAAGCAGGGGCTGTGGCTCTGGCATCACTGTGAGTACAGTGCTTCAAACACCCCCAGGGCTGACAGGGTTGTCTCGTTGCAGATTGAGATGGCACAGAAGCTGCTGAACTCAGACCTGGCCGAGCTCATCAACAAGATGAAGCTGGCCCAGCAGTACGTCATGACCAGCCTGCAGCAGGAGTACAAGAAGCAAATGCTGACAGCTGCTCACGCCCTGGCTGTGGATGCCAAAAACCTGCTGGATGTTATTGATCAAGCCAGACTGAAAATCAGCCAGTCCAGACCGCACTAAGCACCGAGGGAAGAGCGTCATCAGCCTCAGAATTCTGCTTATGACAGGATGTTCCTTCACCTTCCACCAGCAGTGAGGATTAACCCAGTGCAGTCCTGGCCTTCCAGCGCCTCTCGCTTCAGCAGACGTGACCAAGGCCGCTGGTTCTCTCATTGCAACAGTTTAACCAAGTCTTTCTCGTAGAGCTGAGCTGGGCTGCGATTCAGAACGTGGCAGCATCAGCAGATGAGGTTTGTACAGCAGCCCTTGGGCACTCGGAGCTGAGGGCACAGGGCAGTTCACACCATCGCATGGGACACGCTTCGCACTGAGCTGCCACCAGGTCACAGTCTCAGAGCCAAAACTGTTGGAGCAGCAGATGGGAGAAAGATATTGTGAAGAATTCGGGGAAACCTCAGGGCTGAGAATTCTTGCCCACAGTGTATGAACTATCCAGACTGGAATTTTTTTATTAGAACATTTACGTCGCAATATGCTAATCACAATTTACAGAGAAAGAATAAAAAGCTATATTTTCAAGACTTCGGTCATTTCAAGACAAACTAAAGCCCTCTTCATCTTCCTGCCTTTTACTTTTACGTGACTGTGTGAAGCATTTGTTTGGAACTAGCTGTAGGACACAACTGAACACTCGTCTTTTTCACCAGGATAACGTGCCAGTTCTTTTGTAGCAATGTTGTTTTCCTTGGAAGTGAAAATGCTGCTTTGTACCAGAGCAATTCAGAGCTGCATTTAGAGATCTGTAACCATTCACATCCCCCATTTTTATATAATTTATAAAGACAGATTAAAGCCATGATGACTATTTTAAACACACTGTAGTTAACTAACCCATTCTTTTGTCTATCTTGCCTGGGAGGAGTTACAGTAGAGCAGTGTAATTAGATTTTCCTTGGTTTTCCAGTTATGCCATCTGTTCTGTTAAAATAAAAACCACACTCCCTTTTTGCTGTTGAGGGATATAAATTATTCTCAGGAAGAATATAATGAACTGTACAGTTACTTTGACCTATTAAAAAGGTGTTACCAGTGAAACTGACTGTTATTTTGTGTGTGTGCACTGCAGAATTCTTCCCTGGGTACCCATGTCTTTTTAAATATAAATACCTACCATCGTATCATAAAGTTGTTATATAAATGTAAAAGATGAGATAGTGCAGAGTGCATCAGTGTTTGGTCTGGATGTGGAATAACCTTCCTCCACAACTTTGGAGCCCTTCTTACACCCCTGGAGTTTTGTAATGCCTCCATGCTTTGGAATACACTTTTGGAACACAGCCCTTACTTGCCTTGTTCAACTGCTCCAGGAAAGTCCTGTTCAAGTTTTTTATGAAATACATCATCTTAAAGTATCTCCTTTCCAGTGCAATGTTACATCACCTCCCACACCCATCCTTGAAACCAGTTTTCAGACTTTTAAATAAAAGTTCTATGTTCTACAGCTTTCACCTCAGCCCTTCACCTGAGAATTGCAGCCTTTTCCCCCACTGTGAAAAGCCCCTGACCCTGCTGTGCCACTGCAGCCCCTGCACAGGTGCCATGGGAGCTGCACTGCTGCTGTAACCCAAGATGTCCCAGCACAGGCTGTGGCACCAGCCAGGCCTCAGCCCTTCCGCTCAACACATCCTGCAGCTCCAAGCTATTGCCACATTCTGTGCTCACTGGAATTCATTCCCACCTTTGTCCAGAGGCTGTGGTTGCCTTTAGGAGTCCTAACTGCACTTGTGAAGCACCAAAAAACTGACAAAGTTGTAAAGCCCCTGCTGAACACTCACAAGAGCAATTACCAGGAGCTGCAGGTAACCTGGCTGCCCACCCACCCTTCACAAACATCCATCTGAAAGACAAGAGTACAAGCAGATGTTCTTTATTACAGGCAGGTACAAAACTGATTAGTCAAAAAGACCAAAGCCCATGTCATCATCAGATTCCTCTGATTCTTCCTTCTTTTCCTCTTCTTTCTTCTCCTCAGCTGGAAAAGAAAGATAGGATTTATTTTCCATTTTTTCTGCTCACAGAAGTCATTTGTCACTAAAGATTTCACATACAGTGACTGTAACATCAAGTATGAAGACCTGAGAAGTCCTAACAAGCTAAGCTAGCAGCCCAAAAATAGCGTTTGCACTATTAGCAAAGTGGTTTCATGCTTCAGAAATAATTTCTGTCAAACCTCTAAAACTTTAGGAGGAGATGCTAATGTATGATCCTGATGACATACAGGACTAGCAGTCAATTCTGAGGGAACACTAATCCTGTACAAATTCATGTGTAACATCAGCCTTTCTCAAGGGGAGGGTGCTTTGCACGAGAACACTCACACACATATTGCAAGGCACAAACCACATGAAAACAGCTTGTCTAACTGGTCCTGGCAGAGCTGAGGCTGCCCCATCCCTGGAAGTGTTCAAAGCCAGGTTGGATGGAGCTCTGAACAGCCTTGTCTAGTAGNCTTGGCGAAGAGCCCCGGCCAGAAAGGCTCTACATTCACTCCGGCCGCCTTGATGAGCGCGTTGATCTTGTCCTCCTGCAACGAGACAGCGGCGCTCAGAGCCCGCCCGGCTCTGCCCGGCGCGGCCCCTCAGGCGGCCATGCCGCGCGGCCGCCGCCATCTTGTGCGACCGCACTCACCGTCACGGTGACCTCGTCGTCGTGCAGGANTGCTTTGCACGAGAACACTCACACACATATTGCAAGGCACAAACCACATGAAAACAGCTTGTCTAACTGGTCCTGGCAGAGCTGTGGCTGCCCCATCCCTGGAAGTGTTCAAAGCCAGGTTGGATGGAGCTCTGAACAGCCTTGTCTAGTAGAAAGTGTGGGGTTGAAAACAGGACCTGTAAGACCCTCCCAAGCCATGGCATGGATCCATGTTTCCATGCCTCGGTCGGACACGGCCGCCACTTACCGGGGGCGGCTCCGCCGGCGGGCGCGGCACCACCCGCGGGAGCAGCGGCAGCCGGAGCCCCTCCACCGCCCGCTCCCACGTTACAAATCAGGCTCCCGATGTCGATGTTCGCCAGCGCCTGCGGAGACCGAGAAGCGGC